>JAHZNH010001544.1:0-22312 GCA_027744355.1 Tyrannoseira gladiata | reverse complement strand
TTGCATGAATATTTTACAAGACAACTTTCTCGCGAGTTTTAGCCCAGGTCCATACAGTAACATACTATGATTGAGGCCGGAATTAATGAACTTTTTTCTGTCTTCCAACTAAGTAAAATATGTAATATATTGAATCTACTCGTGTATTACTTATTAACGTTCCCAAAAAAGTGACTTCAGCACGATGCATTGCATTGCATTAAATACATTGCATGAGCATGCCATTTGTTAATGCCCGTTGGAAACAAAACAAGCATGATTTGATGAGCATGGAATTTTTTACAATGGGCAAATGTATCTATTTGAGCTCATGATGATTATTTATTTTAAAGGAATACATCTGTCATTCCTTTCACTTTTTTTCAAGATTTGAAATGCAGCAAATGTAACATACATTTCAGTCCGTGGAACTAATCCACACGTCATTGGTGCAATCTTTCACAAAAACGATACTGATCACAGAAATTGAGTCACCATGAATATGCAATAGCATATAACGTGTAACCAAATGTTGAGTTAACACAATTCACAAAACGATCCCAACAAAAATATCCATCAAGTGGACGTTATCAACACATGAATCAACACATTTTGGATCTCAACAAGAAAAAAAGAAAAATGAGACACAATCATAGTATGTTACTGTATGGACCTGGGCTAAAACTCGCGAGAAAGTTGTCTTGTAAAATATTCATGCAAGTAGAATTTAATGCTTCTTTAATGCATCACAAAACTGTCGGCTAGAGACTTTTGAAGAGCATTACACTTTTGGGTAGTGGCTTGACTAAAGTAAATACACACAAAAAAAACTCTCCTTTCCAAGAATGATTCACCCCATTCCCATCAGAATCTTCCACCTATTTTTTTAGAATTCGCACAGCAAACGATTGTAATTAGAACAACGTGACCTCTAATAACACATCTACCACACTTGAAATCCTCAAAAAAAGTATAAATAGAACAGAACAGAACTCACAAAGACTCGAACGTCTTCTCGTGCTGTTGAAATTGTTGATGCTGAAGCGGATGGAAGCTCTGACCATAAATTTTCGGATTACGGCAGAGGCCAAAGGGATCATCACCCATGCCGTATATACCCGCTACAGCCGCCATAATTCAAGTCTTAGTTCTTCGTTTTTCAAGGAACAAGTTTCATTCGTTGTGAGAATATGAGGGTCATCTTATCCCGTAAAAATAGCATGTCAAACCCCCTCCTGCACACACCAGCGTCTGTTCGTTGGTTCCAGACCATTACATCACCATTAAACACATACCGGCAAAATTACTGTCCACGGAATGTTCGGGAAAAAAACTTTTGAAAGGAAGCCTGTACACCTCCTTCTACGAGAGAGGTCAGTCAGTCGACAAGAGAAAGGAGAGCTAAGCCGTGAGATCTTTTAGAAATGATAGTAATGCATTAGAGTTGTGCGTGCTTGTTTGCCAGCGACAAGACGAGCTTTGAATTTCCTAGATCTTCCCCAAGATAACTGTAATCACAGTGATTACATTCAACTTTCGAGTAGGAGTAGGTCAATAGAGAGGAAGGAGTCATTGCATCACACTCAAAAATTATTACGTTCTCGCGTGGAACATCCCATTCATCCAGGAACAACCTCATTTTTTCATTACTCTTTATTTAATTTTCCTTCGTGCGCGAGCAAAGAGTGAAGCAAATGAAACAAGGGTAGGTTTGAGAAACAAAGCCCTTTTTACCCGGTCTGGGTCGGAGAGATAATATGGAAAATATTAATGACTACATTCTCTCCTCCTACTAATTTATAATTCCATTTCATCAGCTGAAAAAATCTTTTTCATGTAGTCCTCCGGAAATTTCACGGTATCCCGGCAACTCAACCCAACCAACGACCTATAAAATCCAGTTAGGCTTTTTTGACAGCGAAGCACAAAGGGGAAGGGCTTCCCAGTTTCTTTTTCATGCTCCTTTTAAAGCAGCCTTATTTCGGAAGGGAGAGGAGGAAAGCGAAACCGATAAAAAAAACCTGTAAAAATAGCTTCACTCGGATGGAGGTCACTCATTCACGCTTTCCCGTACTTACACAGGGTGCTCCAGTGGCTAGCATGCCGTGTCTAACATGATATTTAAAGGGATTTATTTCCCCCTTAAAGACGGAAGGAAACACGGAGAAGCACGGGATGATGGGTATTTATAAGTTCGTAAAAAGGTATTTAGCTCTAGAGTATTTTCTCTTTTGTCTTCCTCTTTTTCATAAAAAAGTCAAGCCACAATCCCTCGCGTTTCCTCCACTCCCCACATACTTCTTTTACCAGATCGCTCGTTTTTATACTCAACCAAAAGAGAAAATAACATCATCACTTAGGCATTCCAAGATATTAGATGGAGGAAAAGCATGTTATACTTATGAGAATCATCCGCGACATGGCGTGGCATGCAAATCGGACGTGCTCTTTATTAGATGATGTCAGTTGGACACGCGAATCCACCATACCACAAAATTATCATCATCAGCAGCAGCACCATCCTCATTTTCTTCTTCTTATTCTTCTGTAATAATATCCTCGCACTACCACTACCATCCTTTCATAATGTCGGTATCATTATCTTTTCAATCATGCTACATGAACTTTAAAATCCTCTTCAGAAAATTATTCCCTGTGACTTTGATGCCTTATGATATGATTATATCCAGTCTAATTACTTGTTTAAGCATGAACACAGCGCTACTACATATCTATTTATGCATAATTTTCACTGAGACATGGTTTCATTTGGCTAAAGTTTCATACGTCCCCATATTTACTTATCTACCAGCTCTAGCTCTCCTTTCTCTTCCATTAGGAGCGCGCGTGTTTACTTGGTATTTCACCTCGGGACAGTGATTGCATTGCAGTGAGCTGCACTGCATCAGGTAGCTTTACCAGTCCATTTCAATTTTTTACGTGTTTGAGTTTGGACTCCCTCGAACCAGTTGAAAAGTCAACGTCACTTTTCCCACTGACATGGGAATAAAAACCTCTGTTATTGCTTTCCGCGCTGTCATAAAGTATAGAGATAATCCATTATGGAAGAGTGATGGCCTCCAGTCATTATCACAACAAAATATCACATAAATAAAAACGACAAAAATAACTTTATATCATTTCTCCCCGTGGCATCCTACACCGAGCATTCATTGCACCACCATTCACTGACGACTCCAAAGCGGAGTATCATGTTCCATCAGAGAAATCAGAGTGTGTACCACGAGAATTGTTGAGAATATACTTATAACGTCCTATCATCTTTACGTGAGTCAAGTCAACACGAGCGCCAGAACCACAAAAACCAAACCACAACGTCCCATTACTTATTATATTACTCTCATCTTTTATCCAGGTGACTCAGTATAACAGCCGCCTTTCATTTTAATCGCATGCAAAACGTATTTATTTTGACATCAACATTTTTTGCAATAAGTGACGCGACTACTGTTCTCAGTCCATTCGTTAGCATCATAAGTGATTTTATTTGAATTGGTTTTCTCACACCGACAAAAATATTGCATGCATAACTTCCTTCCGTTCTGACTGTGAGAGCGGTGTGGTGGCAACAGAAAAAGTAATGGCTCAAACTTTTTTTCACCACGGTAACATTGAGAAAATATTATTGGATTATGGTTTGCCATTATCTTCCTGTGGCTTTTTGTTCAGAGCAGTGACGTTGATGTTGATAATCCATTCCGTTTTTTTGCAGAGGGAAAGAATTGTTGTGTTTCTAAGCTTTCCTGGACACACGCCAACAGTGTAAGGGAAAAAGATTGCGAGGATGGATGGATGTTCGGTTGAACCATAATGGAATCGAGCTTCCCCCACTGCGTTTACACCACTTATAAATTAAGGGCAGTGGACAACAACGATGGCTTTAAATATACTTTATCCTGTTCGCGCGTTTACTTGCAGGTTACTCCAACACGAGGAGTACATGCTTATTCACGAGAAAAAGTATTAGAGCGGGAGTTTGCGTCTGTTACAAACTGCATGCATATCATTACAGTTTTTCTCTCTTTGGTCGCTTCATTGCTTCAATTAACGTGTTTATATTTTCCCATCCGGTTTCTTTAAGTAGACTGAGCTAATTATTTAAGTCGGAAGAAGAGGAGGAAATTCTCCTTGAGTAACATCGAGAATGCAATGCCTTTGTCTTAATTTTGTTGGGAGATTTCCAAGGAATTGTAACAAGGACGACGATCGACTCACTGACTGACTGACGCTGTAACGGCAACTTAGTCCACTGTTATTCACCCGCGCGAGCAATAAGTGGGAATAAGTCGAGAGGATTTGAAAAATAAGAGTGAGTGGTGTGTGGCGCGGCACGATTGTCCATTTTGATAAGATGATTGTACTTAGCATACACTTTAATTATTAAAGAACCATCCGCCCATTCGACACAGGGGCAAATTTGTGTTGTCTGTGGAACAGTTTCACGCTCCCTCATACAGAATTCCTCCTTGCTTGTTTGCTACATGACTTGGCTGTTGGCAAAAATGAAGTTTCCATTATATTGTTACACTCCATGAGTGATGAGAGTGAATTAAGAAATGAAGCTGACACTCTGGTATTTGTGTCATTTCATGCTTTTAGCAAGCACGCCGCGCGCCGGTCGCAGAAGAAGATGATGATGCTTCAGAGCCAGAGTCCCAAAGAATTTGCATGTTTGTTTCCCTGAGCACATTATTCACCAAAACTATGCGTAACATTTAAGTAATATTGGAGTTCATGAAACACTTAAATATGTACTTGTTGTCTGCTTGCAGGACGTTTGTATTTTGTGCTCAGCAGTTCCTACTACCAAGACTCACTACTCCACTCACTCTAATTCTAATTCACTTTGTCTGAATAAAGTCGATGAAAAATATATATCTGTACTAGCCGATGATGTTCGTAGGATTTTGATATCTCTCTAGAGGGTAACACATGGTTCTGTCTCTGAATTGGAAGACAACTTCACATGTTCGTTGTGCAGTAGTTCTGTTTCGCGATTAGAAGAAAGTCATCCCTGCCGCCGATCTTGTTGGATGCTGATATATTGTACTGAATGAAGTGAGTCGTAAAATAGAGAGCAAGTGACAAAATCAAGTACAAGTCGGAGAGGAGTCGAGACGTGGTAATTCAGCAGGGAAACAAATTGACTCCACCTTTTTTAAACTACTGCTGATATTCCTCTGCTGAATAGATGGATTGTCACAATGTAAGAAAAAAATGTAACGGCAACAAGTGGGAAAATGGAAGGAATGTTTAATAGATTTCCCGAGTTGAGAACTTTTTTGACGAAAAATAGCTTTTTCTCTGTGTTGTCTTACTTCTGCTTGTACTGGAATGGTTGAATAATTCGAGACGTTTGAAAATTGGCAATGTGCCTGACTATCACTTTGACCGAGTGAATGAGAGCGACAACAAAGAGACCCACCGCACTGTTATTACTCACTCGTGAATAGTAATAATGAAGTTTTTTTTTGGAAGAACCACTGTGTCCTAGAGTGAAGAGCTGAACAACGATTCTGTTCCCGAGCACACTCATTTCAAGTTTGCGAATGAGTGCAGGTGATCAATTTCATGCATGTTGCATGTACAGCTAGGAACGTGGTGAAAGGTGCGCACCTGCTAAAACACAGATCGCTTCAGAGGAGACATAATCTGCGGAACAACGGGAGAATTCCTTTTGTAACGTCCAACAAGAACCACTACTTATTTCACACATGTAACTTCAGAGAAGTCGCTCTCTCTGCTAGAAAGAAAGCGTCTCCTAAAAAAGACTTGAATAAGAGGACGGTTCAGGAGGAAAACGTTTTGAATATTTGTATGCCATAGTTTCATCCAGACCTTGTATTCTTTAACTGGAGAGATTTACTTATTCAGGATCACTGGATGAATGAGTCACTGAGTGAGGTTGGCATTTACGTACGGCTCCAGAATCCAGGAACAAGAAAATGTGGCGAGAAGACAGCAGGAGAAAGGTCCATCATCATCCTCTTTATTTTTCATAGGGAACCAATCTTTTGCTCCCCCTTATTCACTGGGAAAGAGAAGAAATAGATTCACCACCACCACGCTTTTTTGCGTTTTGTCTGGAACATGCCAGTGGAGCCTCTTGCGTGTTATGTCTGCATCCTCAGAATAGGAAATGTGTTTTAACGGTCTGACAAGAGGAAAAATGTTTTTTTTCGACCTATACGTTTGGGCGATGGTGCCAGCGACGAAGACGGCTGGAGGAGGAGTGCTCATGTTGAATCAGGAGTCTGATGATGGTATGATGACGATGCCTATGACGAGAACATGGTAACTTTTTTTCTCCTTATCATCAGAACCCCTCCTTAAGGGTAATTTATCATTTCAATTTTCTCCTCTTTCTCATTTATGAATAGATCACCGTATTATGCCATTTCCTCTCAAAGAGTTGCTACCATTAGGGGTAAAATGGCTTACGTGGAAGATGCAGGAGTCACACGAAGTGTATATCTTTGCTCCGGCTATCTCTTGCACAATCTACCAGAGAACAACAAGAACAACAACAGCGAAGAGAACAGAGATGCGAATCAATAAAACATAAAACGCGTTTATCTCCACCATAATACTGGCACTTGGAAGGTGATAAAATCCGGAGTTTATCCTCCAAAAAAGTAAAGCCTCTGCGCTTCAGAATTAGTGAAGTGCACTAATTTTAAGATAAATGAGTAGAAAACTCTGAAGGATCAACTTCTTTTCATGTACAATGAAGCCCACATGTCACAATGAATAAAAAAAACTTCGCGAAGATGTCAGTGTAAGCGAGAGGTCAATTATCTCTTAAAATCTTGGAAGTGAAGGGAAGCGTATTTAACGAGAAGTGCTTCCACTTTCGGTGGCACCTTCACAAAAAACGGAATTTAGAAGCAGGGTAATGGGATGATACTCGTCACAAGAGAAACACGAAAGTATTTTTTCTTATAAAACAAGTAGTTTTTTTTTCAAACAGTGAGTGTGTGGTGCGTCGTGTGTGAGTACTTATGCACATGTGGAGGGAAAACTAGAAAAGTTTGAGGAGGCCGACAAGACAAAAAAATGAACAGGCGGCTTCAGCCAACGCTTGCATGTTCCATTATCAAGATGATCATGTCTAGGAAGCATTGCATGAGGAGCCGTTTTGGAAAAAAGGGAATCTTTCGAGCTAAACATCAGCCGTTATGTAGGCAAAAAGAAAAAAAGCCCCTCGCTCTCCCGTGCACACACACACACAGTTTCTACTCCTTGTGGAAAAGGAATTACGGCGCATGAAAACTGATGCCTTTGTGCTCGCGACCAGGCCAGACCAGCAGCATCATCGTGACGGCCTAGGCGGAGCAAAAACCGTTGTATTCCTTATTTCCCCCCTTGTTTAAAGTTGCAGCGATTTCGATTCTAGTGAGTTTTGGCGGTGGTGAAAATGGTAACTGAAATGGGATGGTGACGATGACCGTGAACAAAAAGTTTACCCCAAATTTATTTCGATCTGTATCTGTTTCCAATAGTGGAGAAAAGAGAAAAAGTGGTTTGAAAGAAAGTTGGAAAGCGAACTTATTTCCCCCAGCCTAAGTATATTCTTGTAGTAGCCCTTAGGTGTTCCAGGGGGATATAAAACGAACGATTGGGAAAAGACCGGCCTTGTCGTTCCTAAGTAAGTAAATAAAGGACAGAACTTAATTTCCTCAATTTTCCATTTTTTATTGACGTATACATATCTGGAACAAAGCAATAATAATGCGATGTCATAGTACCCTCATGTCATAACAAAATCAGAGGAAAACCTCCCATCATGTGCTCACCCGTAGATTTTCACCATCACAACCGCCGTCATAACCCAAACTCTCATCATTACCGCAATTAAAGTTGCCAACATTGCATGCCACAGACCGGCATTTTCCCATGAAGTTTTTTTCGACTAGAATAGAATGTATCGACCTGACAAACTCCTTCCTTCCGTCCTTACCATTTGCGAGCAATCAGAGAGCACGTTTATAGCAACGGAGACCACATTAGAGCAGAACCTTCCACACCACTTTCCTAGCACCATGTAATTATCATTACTCGAACACTTTAAACTAAACTTTCCGACTCAATTTTATAGGTAAGCGGTGGTCAAAGAATTATCCAACGCTTCTGCTTCTAACCTATTCCAGAAACACGGGCAATCCAGCGGATAGTTGTGAACACATCCTTTGACTTAGATTCTCACGATTTGGCTCAATTATCCAATAGTATCTCATTAAAATAGCAAAGAAAATAGGATTTGAAGACACGGATGAAGATTCGGTGATTATTAATCATCAACCCATGCCAATATCATTCACGCCTCATTCTTCTGAAACAATTAGGTTCCGAGTCAGACTTTGAAGGAAATGTCAAACAAACCTGAATACAAAATGATAATATTCACTATCTAACCGACCCAAGAAAAGACCTCTCGTTAATGTAAGTAGTGAATGAATATTTACAATTTTTTTCAAACAAAAAAGTGTATGAAGTAATCAGGTTGATGGCTACGGTGATGATCATTGTCTGCCTGGTTGCTCTGTTGGCATGCACGCTCATAATCTTCTTTTTTTCCGCCCTGTGCACGAGCAGCATCGTAGTAATTTTCCCCAAAGTATTGTAGAAAATGGTATGGTACTCGAATCGCTGCTCTATTTTTATGCCCGCTCTCTGTGTGAAATACTAAAAGCTCAGTCATAGAAAAAGCAAGAAGTGAGTTTAAAATAGTTTCGTCTAATCTCTCTCTAGTTTTATTTTGTTGTCGATGTCGTCGTTCTCTACAAATGAGAGTCGTGGAATTTCTAACGCGAAAATCCAGTATAAAGGGGAAGAGGCGGAAGCGGGAGTCATATACATCAGACAGAGAAAAGAGTAAGCGAAAAGTGAGATGAAATGGGACGGAAACTCACGACTACATAAAGGTCGTGTCGAATATTTTTTCTCCGGTCGCGTATCCCTTTTACTATAATACGAAGTCTAAAACAATGACGATAATGACGCCCCTGCTTTTGTTTAAGTACTTTTGGATTCATGAGACAAAAAAAAAAGAGAAATTCTCCCTTTTTTCACTTCCAGTACACTAAGCCGCGCAGATCTAGAAGAAAATTATGCGTAATTTTGACTACAGTAGTCTGATTCAATTATAAATTTATAAGGAATAGTTGAAATGACTTCTTACTAATCTCATTCACGACCTGTGATTGTTCAAGCTATTGAACCATTCTACACTAAAAGTAAATTTGTCAAATTTCTTCGGTAGGATTATGAAAATGGATGACATCCTGCCATGCGGCGCCGTTTGTAATCATAAATAAATGGTAAAAAATCTCTCGGTGTCAACTAAAACCTAATACGAAAAAATGCAAAGTGTTCATGAATTTAGGTTTGCTAATGCTACTGACGGTCCTTAATCGCAATTTCTTCTGATCAGTTTCCAGATATTCCTATCCATGGTACAATACAAAGACCGAGGGCAATTAAACTTAATATGAAGAAAAAATTCCCCGTCCTGGAGGAAAAAGCTTCTAATAAATTATAAAATAATATATTTTTAAAGATGAAAAACTTGCTGGCTGTTGGTCCAGAAAGCAGAAGAGTCTTGAAGACTCTGCGTAACCACCATATCACCTTTTTCTTGTTCAGCAAGCAATTCCGAGAAAACACAACTAGCACGGCGCAGGAACTACACCAAGATTCATATAACTGAAACGCTTGCGGGTGTAGTGAAAACCTAAGGAAAAAATCCAATACAAAGAACAACAGTTGCTGCTACCTTCTAAATTATTAACATTTTACGAGGATAAAAGGGTTCGTAAAACTTTTTTTTTCTTTTCCTCCTCCCAAATTTTCATTGTTGGAATGCCGGCGTAGACCAAGAATGGAGAAATAATATAGTTTTCTCCTTACCATAGCCACATCATACCTTCAACGGAACGAAGGAACACTACCATTTGTTGCTCTGCTCTATTCCTACTACTATTCCAACGCCATTGTGCCATCATCTATTTTACGAGGAGAACGTTTGTTCACGTACATACATCACCGAGTTTTTTTCATGCCTCATCTTTCCATGCAACTATTGCTTTCCGATGAGAAAGACTGCTCCAAGACAAAGTTAAGGTAGTGCTAGAAGCTCGAAATGAATATGGAGCAAATTTCTGTTGAGGAGAGATACAACATCATAGTATTTACTTTTTGTCGTTCACGTCCCCCACTTCCATAGCCTTTTATGTATCGGTATCATTAAACAATTGGAGAGAGAAAAAGGATGAGATGATGATGATAGTTATAAAAATAAAAAAAGATTAGTTTTTTTCACTTTCAGTTCAGCCTCCCGTTTCTCATCTCCAAGGAGAAGCTTTCTTCGCAAAAAATATAGTGTCTTTTTCTCAACACTAGCTTCCCACTTATTCATCCTTCATAGGTCACGAAGCTTTAGAAGAAAGATGCAACCTTCCTATCGTCCCTCAACCTCTGTTTCATGAGTCGTGGACAGACAACGCAACGAGTAGGAAAACTTTGTTGTGCTAGCTAATTTCGCTGTGACAAACAACAGACAAAAAAACTACGAGCTCAGGGAGGCATGCGAACAATCAGCCTTTAGTTTAACGGGAGCAGGACAAAAACATAAAATAGATTCCTTCAATTTTGCACGAAAGTCGAGAAAAATATTTGGTCGAAGAGGAGTTTTGAGTAAGACACTCTTACCCCTAACTTTTAGTGTTTCCGTACCCACATGAGAGTAAAAGTGAAAGGGGAAACAAACAACATTAAATTCAGGTGCATTTTTTAGGACAAAAGAAGAATTCTCCGGGAATATTTTTATTTTTTGTCGCTTGTTACACACAAAAAACAAATACTTTAAAAAAGATGAGGACTTCCACTCACAATATTTTCCCTTTTGTGTTTACTTCATTTTTGTGGAAAAAGTTCCCAAAGAATTCGCTTGAAAAAACTTCCATGGAACAACCAACCACTCTTGAGTTCCTCTCATATGGAATGGGCCAAGTACAAGTACCTTTTGACTGTGGAGAGAAATGTGTGGAAGGCGAGACAGCCCGTGTGCATTCCATAAGCACAACACTCGTTGCTGGCGGCAAAGTGGGTTGAAATATGAGCAAAATATCTTTTTTGTTGGACACCACTACATAAAGAAGTAAACAGGTCCGAAGAGACAGAGGAGGAAGTATGGAAATAAGAAGAGTGTCCTTTCGGCAATAATGATTCAGACAACAGGCTTGCAACACATGAAATAAACTTTGAACCGTAGAGGTTGTTACACCATCATATAATAAGTTTCGCTAGCATCAGTACGTAAGTTAGTAAATACTATCGGCTGAAGTTCGTAATATGGATGATAAAATAAAAAAAAGTTTTCCTCTTTCATCCTATTCCGCAAACAGGGAGGCCAGCTGCTTATTTCTCTCTTTAAAAATAAGTAGGTGGCCTGGGAAGAAAGAAGAGTACTCTCGAAGATCACGGGCCTCCGTAAAATAGGGGAAAGAGGAGGAGAACGAAGGGATGGTGAAATTTTAATGTCCATTTTATCCCAGAGAATAATCTCGTACATATGGAAAGGGGGAGTTTGAAACTCACATAAAATGTGGAGGCTCGGCTTGGTTGGCAGTGCCGGCGTTGCCGCCGCTGGCAAAGGGAAACGCTCTTCTCGAACACGACGACGACTACTTCTTCTTTCACTGCTTCTACTACTACATTCATGCGTTTGCACCTTTTTGGAGAAAAAACAATGGGAAGATGAGAAGGAGAGACGGAGTCTTATTTGTCGTTGCTTTTTCGGAGAGAAATTCGGAGAAGGATATGGAAAGGGATGAAGAGAATGAGAGACGGGCGGAAAAATGCATGAAGGAATGGAATGCCTTTGCTTTGATACAATGTAATTCTCAGAGAAGCAAAAGATGAAACAGAGAAAGGACTGAGGCACGGTACACATGAGATGAGAAAGAACAAAGTTGAAGTAATAATATCAAGGGAAACATATATAGAGCCTCTCTGTTTTTATGTAGCTCCAAGCTATTGGAATGGTAGTTGCTCTCAGTCAGTCCCAAGACACTCACACCCGGAGAATGGAGTAATGGCTTGTTATAAGCAAAAGAAAAGGGAAGAAAGGGGGCAATAAAGAAAATTGACCCATGAAATGGTCTTTAGGTAAAATGGGTACCAAATGCATATCTTCTCCCTTCCTCCTCTGTGCGTACTTTCCCCACCTGAGGAGAAGAGTGAAGGTACATATGTGTGTATGTACTTACTTTTCTTATAGGTATATTCATCCTCGTATGAGAAGAGATTCTTTGCTTTCGAAAAAAAACTAGCGTTTCGTTTCCTTTTAGCTCTATACCATTCCATTCCTCTCCTTTCCATTATACTTGCTGATAGCTCTCCCTCTGTTTGCTTCACTCCCAGGAGGAGAAGCTCCATGAAAGTTTCAGTAGCAAGGAGCGCCATCGGTAGGAACTTCAAACAACGCCTGTGTGGACGACATTATTACAGTAACGGCAGTGGAATTAGATTAAAAGGGAAGGAAGAAGAGAAAGTACCACCATCACCCTTACGATAATGGAGAAGGCTTTCCGAGAAATCAGAAAGGGAGGAATAGCGCAGAGCACACTTAGCAAATACCGTTACCCTTCCTCCATGCGTGGAGGTTTCAGCAACAACGACTCCTTTTGTGAAAAAGGGAGACGACATTGAAAAACTGGGAGTTTCCAAAATCGCTCCCTAGATGTGGGTAGCGGAACAGTATCAAATAAGGAAGAAATTTTCCCTCACGCAGTTGTTTTCCTCCTCTACAAGCTCTTTTATTACAATGCCCCCTTTGGCATTTTCAATTTTCAAAGAATACGAAATTTCATCCAACCAACTATCTATTTATAAGTATACCTACCCATCCATTTAAGTGATGTGCACCCGCTTCACTACTTCACTTATCAAAAATATTATTTACCGATTGGGTAAGTTGTGTATGATTATATAGAGTTTTACATTCGCAAAATAAACAGTGGAGAATAACATATATATTAATTCAATTCCATTAAAAAACCTCCTCGGCTCAGTTAGTTAGTTCTTGCTTCAGACAAATCAAACATCGGGCAACAACAATTAAATCAAATACAAAACGTATCGAATAAATAAAGTACCTAATCCATTTCGGATAATATTAAAGGTAAATATTTGCACTTAGAGATTAGAACTCTCCACTAAAAGCAATATCATGAAAGGTTCTTCCGGGTAATTCATACTTATTTAACAGAGCTGTGCATGATTCTTTAATTTGGATCAAGACACAGCTGCTGCAAAAAAAGGTCAACAGGAATTATGAATCGCGTGCAATGATGAACCCATAAGCAAGACACAGATCAGTAATTCCTTTCGGGAGCTCCTTCAAAATTCCTACTTATTTGAAAACATCAAAAACTTGTTCTTCCCATCATCATCTGAAGAAATTGGATTCAGAGGCACTTCACTTGAAGTCCATTTGCAAGAAAATTAGTTCAAATTTCCCCATTGGCCCTTAGGATTCGAGAGCTGATTCTAAAATTAAGATACCATTAAAAAATTCCCCTCCACGGAATGGAAAGACGCACATACATAAGCAAGATATGCACTACTAGTCGGGTGGAAAATAGGACGACAAGAATAAAAATGCAAATTTTCATGATCTCCCAAGTTGTAAAAGTAAAACTAGAGCATCATCATGAATATCATATTGCACCCTATATGTTAATATGTTCCTAACCACTAGAACATGCATACTTACATACATAAATACCTTATACTCATTACTTGAGTCGAAATCATCGGCAAGAGTCGGCAATTTCAACTGAAATCGCTGTAATTAATTTAGATTCTACCAACATCACTGCACAAACTCTTCTAATATTGTATCATGGAACTTTCTAGGGGCTCGGCTCGAATCACCACCAAATCATATCATATGAACCTGATTTTCCCTATTAAGTATTGGATGATGATACTGCTTTTTTCAAGTTGTTGATACGAACTCTTGATGCAACTCTTCCTACTTACACTTTCTTCCTCAAGTCACAATCCACCCTAGATAAATTCTCAATTTTCCGATGGGGGAACAATATGAAACGTTGCGAGACCCTTCCTCTTCCCCGTTGGCCTCGCCTCGTCTTCATCGTAATGCATTCTGAGGAATTTCATCATCATCCCAGGCCAGGCGTGCTACAAATTGATTCCTGCATTCCTCGTCCATGTAGCTAATTAAGAATTATTATTTAGACCTTGAGAAATCCCACCCGCTTGTCGAGACAGGATATCCAGTAGTGTCAGTAGAATGATATAGGATTCTACACTATTATATCAAGGAAGATATATGAGTGATTGTCCGAGCCCATGAATAACAAACGAGAGCCATTTCTACATCATGATGAAGAACTTTGATTCTGTCATCCTGCTATTTGTTGATGTTAGCAGCCGAACGGAAACTGGAATTTTGCAGGTGTGAATAAAAAATCTGTTGAGCGTACGTTATGAACGTGTGTGCGGAAAAGAGATTTTTTGATTGGTCGTGCCGTTGTTGCTTTTCATTGTGTTCATGTTAAAATAGGTATTATTAATAATAATTAGGTAATGTAAACAACGTGGAAGAACTACGTTTTTAAAAACCCTCACGTCAGAATCCTAACCAATCCTTAAAGGACAGAAATCGATATTGTTAAATTCATACACCATCCTGTCGTACTTTCTTAATGACCGAGATTTTCAAATATGTGCCAGGATCACTTAGGATTCAAGATGTAGTACAATTGAATCGCATTGAATCGTTAATACTTACTTGTTGTTACTTAAATAATAGTCTACTTGGGGAACTTACCCGCCGGCCACTAGTATCATTTGCATCTCGCCCGGGCTTGTGTCAGTAACCTGGTTCAGCAAAGAAATCAGGTTGTCAAAGCTATCTCTCCCGATTGACCTTCGTTTACTAATTTTTGTTGCCGTGATGTGAGGGGTTACTCAGATTTTCAGCAAAATCTGAGCAAACCCACTCGTTCAGGTAATCTCAGATGACGATCTTCAAATGTAGTAGTTTTCTCTTAAAAATTCCCAATAAAAACAAAAATGTTCTCTTCCATCGGCTGATTTGGCATTTACAGATCATAGGAGTATTCGTAGGATGACTACTCGTTCATTAATTGGCTTCATTCAGTGGGATGGGGTCTGTCTGTGTAATAATACTGTTTCGCTTCCTGGTTTTGAATTCTTCCGGCGCGAAACTCAAATTGACGGTTTCAATTTATAGTTGACGCTGAAAAACAGCTGGTGACTGCTGACTCGTTTGTTTGTGGATGGAGTACCTCGTTCGTGTTGGTTACATACAGTTCTTGCGTTTTTAAAAGTACCTCCAGTTTTTAAGATGTTAAGTAATCTCTCGTTGTTCCTACTAAATAACTAGTATTTCACTATATATAGCTCAGATATTTTAAAATTCTGCTGAATGGCGAAAAGCAATTGCGTACTAGTATATGTATTTTTTTAAATTGTTGCCTTAGAATAATGGAATCAGCTTTAGTGTATCTTGTAGCAAAGTTTAAACTAGGTAATAATTCTTTCCCGAAATTTAAGCTAACTGTTACGGTTCGGACGAAATTTCAGCTTTGTTGTTGGACACACATCATTATCATTAGTGTTGGAAAGCCTACGAGAAGTTCGAATTTTCCTAAGATATTTGCTACCAAGAATAATTTATAGTTGAAAAGTCTCATACAATCGAAATGGATACGGATTATGCAACTCTCTCGTAAAAAGTCAATCACTCCTCCTTGGCTTTGTCTTCGCAAGTCGGATGAGGTTTTGGGATTGGAGTGTGGTTGCTTAGGTTGTATAAGTAATAATAATAATGGGATTGGTGGTGGGGACTTGCTTGAACTTCCTACAACTTCGAAGTCAGCGTGTGTCTCATTCTCACATGAGCTGGAGTGAAAGTCTGAAAGTTTTTGTGCAAGAAAGTTCTTTTCCTTTTCACGATTCTCTATTTTACTGGAGCGGATGGATTGCAATTCCACGGCTATTATCAGCAGCACGTAAATAATCCGTTGGGCCAGAGTGTTTATGGTTTCGGAATGTAAAGACTTATTGAATCCGTTATCAGTTGAACACTCTTCGAGTTCACTTGGTAGTGATTCGGATTTGAAGAGAAAGATTGATGAAAATGAGGATGATGAAGAAGAAGATGAAGCATCATGGTCTGGGCGGTATCTGTTTCGACGGTTAGAGTTCATACGAGAGTGAGTATAGTGTCTCCAACCCCGTAAACTTTGCTCCTCTATTAATTCGACGTTTTCGGGGAAGTACAATACACAATGAGGAGTTGGGATTGCGTTGAAGGAAAACTTTGCGTCGAGGCTTCCACCATCATCATCGTGATCAGCGTTATTGCGAAACGGGAATCGAGTCACCTCGACAACACTCAGACGATGCTTATCTACAAAATATGGATTGTAACTTAGAGGACGTGGCAGTCCTTCACACTCTCCATGAACTAAAGACCTTTTCCCAACACCAAGTGGACTGAATCTCAAATGTGTTTTGGAAGTTATCCTCGTTGAATCGCGAATTAGTAAGCGGTCATAAAACTCCTCGGCTGAAGTAATCAGGTAGAGTATGAGAACCCCTTGATATTGGAACGGAAAGAGGAGAAAGCACACCTCCAATAGAAGGTTCAATGAGTTTGCATCTGCTAGAACTTCCCTCTCTTCGTCTCCACCACCACTACTAGTACAACAACAACAACAATAGCTAGAAGAACAGTTCCAACAACGGAGCGATGATGAGAAGGATGTCAGTTCTGAAGTGGAGTTGTCAGCGCTTCCTACACACGTCCACACCGATTGCTGCTTCTTCGGCAATACAGATTTGTTAAAATCACTGGCTTTCCACGATTTAGACAGTGGCGGCAGTACTGCTGAAACCGATGATGATGACGGGGATAAACGTCCTTGTATCTTCTGCATTTTTCTGATTGCTTTTGCCCTCGACAAGATTGATTTGATGCACTACAGTTACTCCTCCAAAGCGCTGGTACGATGTATGCCAACATTTGAAATAATTTATTTACCAAGTTTTAAAAAAAAATATTGTTATGTTCTTTCAATTCACACTCCCAACCATTAAAACCTGCTTAAAGCAAACCATTATAGAATGTAACACTGATATATTTTTTCGTCTTGATCCCTTATCGGCTTTCCACCATTACAGACCTTCACCACTTGATTGATGCCAAGAAAGAAAACTACCGCAGAATGATCCACATGTGCCTTAACGACCCACACCTTAAAGTTTTGACGCTAATTCCCTCTCGCAATTTTCCTCACTAATCTTCCCACTTCCAAGCTGTAGCTCGAATACATGAAAACGAGGGCAAAAACTTGAGGAGGAGAGTGAAATTCACTCAATCACACGACATCGTATTTTTTACACCTTTTGCATTCTCAACTCCAACTTCCAACTTCAGCAGCATTACCCCCACTCCCCTGCCTACTGCAGAAGAGTTTCTCTTTCAACAAATTTTATAATCCATTCACCACGAAACTTTTATTTTTTTATTGTGTACATATGTTGCTCCACAGAAATAGCAATTCAACTCGAGAGCAGCGGCGGCAGTAGGACAAAATTGCGCGTTAGCTCACTTAACGTTTCATGACACGGCTCACATGGCTTGCATGATAAAGAAAATATCATAAAAAATATGCCGCACACCAACAACAACCCCTGAGAAAAAAATGGGGAAATTGTTCAATTCCTTCCTTCTGCTCGCATAAGTACATTTCTTCCATCTATCCATCCACCCATTTGAATGGAAAGTTGTAGTGGTGAGGAATAAATATGTACCTACGCGGTATGCTTTCTCCACTGATGCGTGATACAGCTCAAGGTAGTGAGTGAGTATTCCAGTCAGAGGAGAGGAAGGTGAAGGAAACTAGAACAACTTTCTTTCTGTCTGAATTAAAGCGTGTTGTTATTCTCCCAAACATGCATTTATGGTATTGTCGAAGTTCATGCGGTTTCGTTTCCTGGTATGTGTTTTATGCAAGAGTAAGAAGGTGGGTGAAAGAGAGCCTCCTTCCTTTTTTGATTATTGCTTTTTCCCCTGCTGTTATGGCTTATTCCACAGGCCTGGATTCTGTCCATGGCTATGCCAGTACTACCACTTTTTTTACGGGAGCCATATAGTACATTGCCGTAAGACCACCACAACATATTGTCGTTGGCTTTCACCCGTGTCATAGATAAATGCGAACGTGGTGAATTAAAGCGTGTTGTTATTCTCCCAAACATGCATTTATGGTATTGTCGAAGTTCATGCGGTTTCGTTTCCTGGTATGTGTTTTATGCAAGAGTAAGAAGGTGAGTGAAAGAGAGCCTCCTTCCTTTTTTGATTATTGCTTTTCCCCTGCTGTTATGGCTTATTCCACAGGCCTGGATTCTGTCCATGGCTGTGCCAGTACTACCACTTTTTTACGGGAGCCATATAGTACATTGCCGTAAGACCACCACAACATATTGTCGTTGGCTTTCACCCGTGTCATAGATAAATGCGAATGTGTTAGCAACCACAATCTCTAATATTATTCCTATTGTGGGAGAATCGCTGAATTGAAGTATCAGAAACGCCAGATTACCCTTGGTATTGATGAGAGAATTGTTGGAGAGCTGAGAGCCCCGCGAGGATTGTGGGAACAAGTTTGAAATTATTGTTTGCCTTTCTCTGCGTTAGACAGGGTTTCCGCCCGGCGTGTACCTTCCCCGCAGGTGGAGACAGACGGACAAACATGCTGCATGTACGATGAAACCTATCTTTATCTACTTGATAACAATATGGCGTGCTGTCATTTTTTCCTTGGAAAACAGAAACGAAATTGTTACACGACGAGTTTATTTCATGTGGCATGCCTTTCCTGGCCAAATACGTATGGTGCTACTGCCGAATTTACATGAAGTTCCATCTATCCACGTTCGCGAATATGAATAAGTCTGCGAAATAAGGAATCCGTGCAGACAGCCGTCCAGTTACTTTCTGCTGATACCAGTGGAATAAGTATTATTGAGTTCGTTCAACGAGCAACTACATTACGAAATGAACTTTTCTTCATTCGATTATAATCTTCGGTATAAGCCCACCTGTGCTAGTGGTACTCGAGCAAAACCACAAATGGTAAAGGGAGAAATCCCTAGCCGATAAAGTTTTTGGAGTCGAAAATCCAGACGCAATGTAATGCATGCTTGTAAATCATTTGGAAAAGTCGAATGAAAAGGCCTTGGAGCACTAACAATAAGTAAAGCCCTATGTTAACCAAACATTGGTTACTTTTCCAGAAAAAGTGTACGTACGGACGCAAGTAAAAGCTTAGCCTTACCAGTACCTTCCAATTTTTGAAAGACCAAGTATAGTGCTATAAACATATACCTCTATCCACGGATGCATTTCACAAATTCTAACAATTTCAAACTATCGGGTCGTGGTACTCTAGTGAAAACTGCCGTAATGTAAATGTAATAATAAGTATGTACATATGTGGTCTTATACTATACTTCCTCCTTCATCATAAAATGCAATTTCGCTTCTTCCAATCAAATAACTTTTTTTCTTTATTGCGATTCTGATTTCCGGTCTAATGTCGCTCAATAATAATAACAATAATGTAATGCTCTGCTCAGCCATTCTTCTATAAATTGTGAGTCATGCATGAAGCCCATTCCTCAAATGTGTCTGGATGAGTAACACTACCGGATGAAATGCATAAAAAATGGGAGGAAAAAGAAAAGTTCGTGCCCTGCCAACTGAAAAAATTGGACGATTTCCATCCACATCCCCCACTTTATTTCTCCCAGCAGAGATTTCATGGATAGTTCCAGCCTTAAAATCCACTATATATAATTGCTCCAAATTAAATTAAAAACGCGGGGATGTACTGCTCCCAACGGTATCCTTAATTTTTTTGGGGAGGGAAACGTAAAATATTCACGTGCTGCTGGTCATTGCCGTTTTATAATCATATTGCATACACGTTGCACCATCCAGAGGATTTTTTCGCTGACTGGTTCATAACTTATTTCTTCCCGCTTCTCACCAATAAAAACGTTCGCTGGTGTCGTGCTCACGTCCATTATTTTCCAACTCGAATGAATGAAGAAGAGAGAAAACAAGATCAAACGGAAATTTATTTCCTTTTCGTTGACTCTCCAGCCCTGCCTTTTGACTCCTTAGTGGAGGCAACGTTTTTTGCGTGCATATTTATTTGGCCTGTGGTGGCCTTGACTATCCATTTACTCAACTTTCTTGTGTAGTATAGTCTTGCCCAAAAAGAATCTAAAACCAAAACCGCACGTTTGCTTCGCCTCCTGCAGACAATTTTCAAGAAATCGCGAGAGAACATCTATAACCAGTTATTTTTTGAAATGTTCCAAATCCACCTCTCCTCATTATCTCAGAATGACAGAAAAATTATTTAGTACTTTTCGCTGCAAAAAATAAAATACTACGTGTTAATGTGTCGTGCTTGACGACACGCCCAAACCAACAGCTGCCTTTCATGGACCCAGATAATTAATTTCCTGCTATAAATTATTTCTTGGTTAACGGGCTGGAAGTTTGGATGCGTAAATATACCGCAGCCCTACCAAGAGTCCCAAAACTTCTTCGCTTTTAACCCAATTCTAACTGAATTTCTGCCCGCTACCACCGCAACACATAATTATTTCCTGGGGCGAAGTGCAATCCTAATTCATGCTTCGTGCTTCTTCCATCAACCAGGAGGGAGGCACCGTCATGTCGTAAGGTTTCATTCGTTCATGAAAATGTGCAAGAAAGTAGAAGGCAGATACTCAGGGAGAAAGTAGAGCATCAAGCGAAAAGGGCATATTATTCCCATCCTTTTTTGCTCACTCTATCTGATATAATTGATTTCACGCACAAGGGATGTATTCTGTCACAACTCGCTAATTCCTCCCGAAAAGAAAGAATCCGGTACGGGAGAAACCTCGACTCAAATCATCTCCCCGCCTGTCTATGTGGGAAGGTGCCCTCCACCTCTCTCTCTAGCCTTTTCGCTGTTGGTCCGGCTGGGAAACCGGAATTGGAAAAGTGTGAGCGCGACGAAATGTATACGCTGCTCACTCAACTGCAACTACCACCACCGACCCGGCCCACAATCACACTCATCGAAAGCAAAGGAATGGGAATGAATAAAGTCAGCGGTAATTTCATAAACTTGCCTGCCCGAAGCAGTTACACTGTAGTGGTGCAGTGCTACTTACCAAGAATCGAGTGGATAATGATGGCCTACTACAGGGTTTTTTTCCATGAATACACATTTTTTTCTCTACTTGGAGATAGTATCCAGTCCAACCCACCCTAACAGCGTTTTTTCTTTTTGTGTATAAGTGATTCAAATAACTATGTATGATGCTGGTAATGTCCATGTGAGCATTCATAAGAGTTCATTAAAATGGTTGCTATTTTCCCCAAAAATTGTAATGTTTCTAGATTTTCGCAGCAAAAATAAATCCATTTTCACTTTTAATCCACAACGGTATGACAAAAGATTTTCGGGGAGTTTTGTGCTCTCCCTTTTTTATCATGCAAATCCAGATGTTTTGACTGCCTTTTATTCAAATCGAATATTCGCATGCAGACTGACAAGCAAAGGAGGGTATCTGCACAAGACATTTTGCAGTTTCAGTCCAATCTGTTTTCATATTTGAATTCAGCATATTTTATTACCCCAGAAAAGTTTACCAACATGTTTTTAGATTCAAAATTTAACGGTTAAATATGGCATAAATATTCCATTTTCAGTGCGTACAATGATTAGTATCCGACTTTCATTTTGGTTCTAAGATTACGTTTATCTGCTAAAGTAAGCAAGTCATAAGTATTGCAGGATTTATTAATAGATTTCATGATTTCTAGCAGTTAACCACGACTATTTTGGCTAAAAAAGCTTTTAGCCGAGCATTGTATGCTGCGGATTCCAGCAGAGGGGTTTTTCCATTTCTCATCAATCAGGTTTTAATTTTTTCAGAAATCGGCACAGTAATTGATTTTGTTCTAATCTTATTCTCATATTTTTTTTCCTGAATTTATGACAATAATTAGGTCTTAATACATTTCCATTAATTTTTAGACTTCTCACATAATCAATACGTTTACGGAGTTCCAATTTCTCTCTATTGGCTAGCTTAATCTGCATATGGTACTGAAAAAGTCGTTAATGATTCATCACATTATGTTAGACGTTTCAATTTGTTGGCAAACTTTTCTAGGGTA
>JAHZNH010001543.1:0-11268 GCA_027744355.1 Tyrannoseira gladiata | reverse complement strand
ACTAATTTCTGGAATACCCTCATGCCAGACAAAGTTGCAGACGCTGCGTTCTTCGCTAAAAATGAAAAAAGCATGCTGCATGCACTTGGTCTTGGACCTAGGCTTACTTTTTAGGGAGATAATGGCTAGAGCAGAATTTGTGATACGATACGATGATGATCAGCTTATGCTAGCATGGCAAAAACCCCAAAATCAAGCTTAAGCCACGTTAGTTTAGGAACCACCACCACCACACACATCATCGAAGCGTGCTGCACACAGCCAATGAGTTGCATTCATTTTTGTGGCATGACCATATTTTTCTACTCACTCAGGCTCCCGTCTCGTGGTTTCCTCCGACCCTAGCGAAAAATCCAATGATGGTTTTAAGAAAATGGACTTGATTTAAAACACTTCTGGACTTCGCAAAAAAATGATCTATGGCTGTGGCTGCACTAGTATTTTCAAAGGCTTGCGTAAATCGGCTGTCACTCACACTACATGAGATTGAGATGCCTAATTGTTTTGGCCAAACAATCGTACATGTTACGTTTCTCTGTTGATGGAATGGCATGCTCTCAGAAAAGATTCTCATGAAGTCGGGAAACAACAAAGACTGAAGACTAATGAGAAGGAGGAAACACTGAGATTGAATGTAATGCAAGTTCTCATTAACTCTATGATTAAACTCCTTTTTAATTAAATAGATTTTAAGCTATTTTTGATCGGAACGCATGCATGCCATTTCTCACGTCGAGGATTCCTCAAAAGAAACGATTAAGTTCGGTTTTCATTTTCACAGGTCAATTATCCCAAAGCTCTACATGTTCTACTTCTGTTTGTGTTTGTCTACATAAATAAATTGGCGCGATTAAAGTTGAGGAAAATACGTCACAATTTGATTTTAAGGGTTGCATAATAATCCCAGTAGATAAATCTTAGTTTAATTGTTGACAATTTGTTGTCTACTTTTGATTACAATCGCCTCATACAAGATGCATGACTCAGCATTTTCAATTCCTAAAAGCTGTTTTAAAATTCCTTTTTGTCGACGATTTCTTTCTCAAGTGAAATCGGGCTGTAAATCTTACGCATTGTTATACCTACTCTCTTCCGCAATCAGGAAAAAAGAGGGCAACGGGAACAAATATCATACCAGCCAGACTTTAAAATACCTATTTTGTTGTCCCCTTTTTTCTTCTAGAAGGTAGACTTAATGGAAGTGATACATTCTAGACTAACCTGTCATTTTCCATTTGCCTCACTCTTACTTTTTAAACCGACACCCTTTGCATTTAAATCTGAAAGTAAATAAGTTGGAAAAGTCTCCATTACCAGAAGACATCTCTACTTAATTTCCAGTTTACAAAAGCGATCAACATAATGCTTATCAACGGCTAATGGAAGATTTTTATAAATGAGGAGTGGAGACTCACCAATAGTAAGTTTCTAGAGAGTCATTAATCTATCTAATCATGATCATCATATTCCATTCTACGAGTTCAAATGAACGACACTCACATCAATGAACTGCTATCTGCCTTTGCCTATCTGCGTCTTTAGATGAGGGATATGCAAGAGTATTTAAAAATCAACTGTACTTGATCATCTTAAATTCCTACAAAGTCAAAGACACTATTTTTCCGAGCAAGTGGTCTCAATTTTTCTCGCTGATATCTGATATGGTAAGTACTTACTTTAAGAGGATGTATGCATCGAGGAGTATAAATTCTTGCATACTTAACGATCCCACTCATTAAATGAGATCTTTTTCGCTCTTCCCCCGTCTGTCTATAGCACTTACATCATTTCATCACCCAGAAACACAGAAATCGTCTAAAAAATTTACATTTACGAAGATGATGATGATGACATGCTACACAACTGCATAGGGCATACTGTTTACTGTTTAGTTCATATCCTTGTCCTGGGGAAGCTAAATATTTGCAATTTGCAATCAAGCCTTTTTACGAGGAGTCCCTTCATTTCAGTAATCAAATCAATCTGTTTACTATCATATTAGCAGTGTTTTTATTAACGTCTCTGAAAGCTTCGATGACTGAAGCGCTGCGCTGCAAGTCACCGTCCCTTCCACCCAAAGCGCATGCGTTATCATGTGATGTGTCAGTCAGCAAACGACCACAACAGGTAGCCAAAAGAGAAGAAGTCAGTCAAGGCCAGTCTACGAATATGATTATGTATGTTGTGGTGTGGTGTCTTCTCGTTTTCATGCCTTTTGAAAATGCAGAGAAGCACTCCATCCCCAACCACACTTCGCGCAAAACCGTAATTTCGAGAATGGCTCGTGGGTCTGAAATTAGGGGAAAATGCCATAATTTACCGAATAAACGTGAGGATGAGGCCAAATTAGGCATTTACTTATTGAATTTAGTTTTTATTGTGTAATGCTCTGATTTGCACGAAATATCGCACTGCAGAACATTAATTCTTTCTGGAACAAAATTTACGCGAGCCATGTCATGAAGTTGTGGACAATTTCCCAGCAAAATAGCCCCTAATATTTTTACTGCATGAAGAAACTTGTTTTATGGCACGAGATCTCAATTTCCGAAACTACGGCCCCCTAAGTGGATGTATGCCATTGACATTTAGAAATTGCGAGATGCGTATTATCGTCAATTGAAAGTTATTGTTTTTGTCAATTTGCCCAGTATAATTACCTCCTTTTCTCCTCAGATCAATGCGAGTGTGTGGTTGTGGTGGCGGCCAATACGCAATAGCGCATTTTTGTGGTGCTAAATGGTATCGTTGGTGGGTCAGAACAGGTAATCCAAATACTACACGCATGAAGTGTAACTGTAATTCTGAACTGTTTGCATTCTGGGATGAAACGATCTGTTAAGGTTAAAAATAATCAAATCGAAGGAATAAACAGACGAATATTTTTTTGGATGAAAAAAAAATTGTTTACGATGATGATTATGATGGCCATCGCACGTTTTTTTGGTGTACGCATGACATAATGCAAAATTAATATGAGTTAGCAGCATCTGCAGCTTTTCTAGATTGATTGCTATTGCCATTGTCTTTGAAAATCTCGAAGGGACTGATTCAGACGCGTGAAATGAGTTTTTTTTATCTTCCTCTGTCGAAGTTTCTTCGCGTGTCAGAAAAAGGACGCGTACTAGTAAATACTACGCAGCTCCACCTCAGCCAAAAAAATCTGAGGAAGTCCTGAAGGCAGACTTGAAGGGAACGATGATGAAGATGAAATGATTAAAGAAATTAATCTATTGTTTTGATTGTGACAGGTATCTGCAAATTTATTTATCAAAAACTTCCTATTACTATCAACATTATGGACTTGATATATTTTTGCACGCCAGGGCGTATAATCATAGGTTCACGCAATGAGTTTAAAGATTGTATCTATCTTCCACTGGCTGAGGGACGAGAATTAAGGGTCATGTGTCAACATCGTTTATCAAGTTGATTTTCACAAAAAAATGAGCGGAAATGGAAGGCGTTAAATCAAACCAAACTGAATTTTATCGCATATCCTTTTGATTTTTATTTCAGAGGGAAGGAATGATGGTCATTTGAAACGGCGAGGCGAGTTGAAAACGATAATCGAAAATTTAAGTATTGGATGAGCAAAAATGATAAGTGGGCAGGGAGTAAAATTGATATGACGCACAACGCACAATAAATCTAGCTATTTACTATAATGATGTTTCTCAAAATCTCAGAATCTATCTTGAAAACAATAGATTTTTCTAGATGTTCTCAGGCTTGATATTTTGACGATTAGAGATTTTAATCCAGAATATCAGCATGATGGCTCTTCCAGCAACGTTCCATACGCCATTTCCCCGGTTTCCTTTCAGACTTTCTCACGATATTAACTTGAAGGAAATAATACGCATACCAAATCGTTCTGCAGCTGCATGCAAAACATTATTAGAAACTAGAGCAGCAGTATAAATGTGATTCGCAAGCCCATTTACGGATGAATAATGTATTTATCAGTAGTAGTAATTAGTACTTTTTTTGTAAATGTCGTACTTAAAACTTATTACATAGTTGCTAAAATACCTTATACACTCTATGCAACATCTATTAACCTAAAGTCTTAATCGGTATCTTTAATCGTCCAAATCCATTCCTTCAATCATTTTCCCAATGATGATGCCCACCACAACTTCCCAGGCTTTGCCCGTTTCTTCATTCCAACTCTCGCTCAGTGTCGTTTCCAAATACCCTTTGAAGCTCTTTTGAAATTCCTAAAAATGTGCAATAAGGAAAACATGACCGTAAAATACTTAGCTAATTGGTCTGAACTGAATAAAGATGAAATGTGAACATTTTAAAACACTACATAAACGACTATTCTTTTGTAGAAAAATATGTTTCACCTGCAATGCAGACGGCTTAATTTTGTGCCGTCTTCCATGATTGGACCCAGTTTTCAGGAGCATTTCCTCGAGGAATTCCGGATCATCGACGTTTTCCACCATCCCATTAATTGCGTTCATAACGGTGAAAGCGTGGGCTTGGAACCGCTTATTTCCTGGGAGCTGGTCGAATGGCACATTTGCGAATGGCCGGAATGCTTTCTGGTGCTCGGGGTAATCTGTGAAAAAGCTGAGAGAAGAGACTTGATTCCTTCTGATGTATTCATCAAATCAATGATGCGTTGGAACGTTCGAGCAAAAAGCTTCCATACCGAAGAAATACGTCTGCTCCACCCTTCTTCAAATCAGTAGCAATTGCAGCCCACGTTTCCTTGATTATCTTTTGTTGGGACTCGGACAACATGGTGGCCTAAAATTATGACCTAGGAAGGAATAGAAACCTGGGAATAATAATTATCAGGTACTTTTTTGTCTCCCTTATTTGAAAATGCTCACAAAAAATGTCCAGTGCATTACGCGATTGCTCAATGCGCATCACAATTAACGACACTTTTAAGTTCAAATGATATCAGCAGACTATGCCAATTACTTTCACTGTTGCAACATGAGATAAGTAAGTAAAGTAAAACCTACCGCAAAACCCACTTTGTCAGCACTTTAAAAAATGTTCAAGTATTTATTTAATAAGTTTGAAATGCTAAATCTCAGAGATAAACGGGACTTCCCAACTCTTTACTTGTCTCGCTGTTCAAGCACGTTGTTTTAAGGAAACCTGGAGTTTCAAGTGTCCACTCCAGTAGAGTGGCTGCGTTGCTTTTTAAAGATAAATAGTACTTTTGTAGGTTTGATTGGAGTTTGGACTGGAGAACTAATGCGATGTTTGTGACTGTGTGTGTTCTATGCAATGATTAATCAACTGGGTATATGAAGTAAATAGAATTTCAAGGTTTTCCAGAATTCAATGACAAACTTCTTGAAAGAAAGTGTATGTACCTACACTTAATACTTATATGAATACCAAACCACTGGATGAATCTGGAGATCAGAGGCGACTAACTAAACATGCTCCTACTCCTGCCTATCATAATCATGAGCCTTCACAAGAACTTTTTCTAATTCAGAAGACAAGGATTCTCATGTCATGAATGATTTCATACTGGATTGCTCGACTGCAATGCAATAAAGGCTCTTGATTGATAGTGACTAACTTGCCATGCTACAAGTACATTAGAATGGAATTCCGGAGTTTTTACATGGGATTGCTTCGTAAAACGAAAATGTAAGTGTAGAAACAGGTTTTTTTCTTGCTCAAGACATGTGCGCGAGCTCAGTATAATACATGTGGTCGTTTTTGTTCGCCATTGTTCACCCCTACTTATTCGCAAATAAATGCAAACTATTAAAACGATTAACTCTAGATGAAAAATTCAAGCTTTATTAATAAGCAATACTTTTATAGTGTCAATATTGACAGCAGCAAAAACAGTTTTTCATATGCCTCAAAATATCTTTTATCGAAAAAGAGCATAGAATAACTATTTATAACAAGAAACAATTTTTTAAATGCAAAGATCGGCGTTTTCTACTCACAGATTTCAGAGGAACATGTGCATTTCACACAAAACTTCTCTGGTGGCAATTTGGTTGCATTTATGCATGTACATATTACATTTTATGCACTCTTGGAATAGATAGTAGAGAGAACTCTGATTTTCGCGATTACATAAAAGTAACAATAAAACACATGATATGATTAAAACTTAAAACTAATGTTTGATTAAAAGGACAGCATACACTTTGAAAAATATTTTGTTTTCTCTCGAAACAATGCAATAATAATTATGTTCTAAGACGAGAAACGAAGCACAGAAAATGTTGAATATTGGGTTTTTAAAAATGATGTCTATCGTTTGGTAAAAACATTATGGGTGATTTGTTATTATTATGCAATATTGGTTTGCGCTGGGGAATTCAAATCCGTCTTTTGCACTTATTACTGAGCCAGAATGGAGCGGGAAGATTATAAGTTGGAGGAATCAACTGAAGTTTGTTGGCAACAGACTTGTTCGAGCACGCCGATGAAACTGATCTGGGTTTACGCTTTCGAATCCAATTTTCCGAACCCATGTGCAAGCAAGGAAAGTCTAGATGTCTTTTGCCGGAAAGAGTGGACTTCCTCCGTTCGGCATCTTTTATGGTTAAGGATTTCAGTATACTCTCGGCTTGTACAATGGCAATTTGCGCTATGTTCTTACTCTCATCCGCGTTCCGTACTAAAGATTTGTTCTTCTTCGGTTTTAGCCACAATGATAAATCAGGATTCTCAGTCTCAATTTTCGCAACACTACCACTTGAATCCTGATCCATTTGGTTAGATGCAGCGTCATTTTCTTGCAGAACAACAAACTGATCCATATCTTGATCCATGCTCCCATCCAAATCGTCTTTGCCCTCATTTGAAATAGTTGCCTTTTTGCTGGAACGGCTTAGCCAATTCTCAACGGCCCAATCACTCCAAGAACAGACCTGCATCAAATAAATATTCGTACTGTCTTTCTTTCATGAATACGGGGTGTTTTCAGTTATTTCTGCTTCATATTATTCTTTACATACTTGTGGCTTGGCTGGTGCATTACTCTTGTTTTCTTTGTTCTCCATTGCGGGGGAGCCGCTAGCAGTAGAACTGTCTTCAAGATTTGAATTATCACACGCCAATCTAAAAGTAACAATTTTGGGATCATTTATGGATTCTCCAATTTAATTTAGTTTGCGAAATAACAATCAAAATCATCTTTAAATTCATTCGATTTCATTAATCACATACCTAATATGATCTGGTACATCTTCCAACATACAGCATTGAAAATCATCATCGGTGGTAACGGAACCCCATTCCTTAAGTTCTTCTTTAATGTTTTCGCTATTCAGTACAACGCCAATCTGGGCCGGTTCATTGACAAGGGATCTACAACAGTATTTGAAGCATTGATAATGGTTTCGTCGTAAACGGGTTGTTTGTCTTAACAGTGGATCGAAAAAAGCAAACTCTAACTTATCGTGTCAACAGCTGGAATTTGAAGTGTGACAAGTTGGCTTTGATCAAAGGAGTCGAGGTTGGAAAGCATGTTTTGGAGTTTTCCCATTGTGATGTAGGTCGACTTGACTGCATCCTAAAAATGAAAATAATCTTTTTAAAACCTCATATTCATGTTTTTAGTAATACGAAAATTTACCAGATCAGTCTGCAGGTGTGTGGATTTAAGAACTTTTCTAGTTTCTTACCTTCAAGGGCTTTTCTTGAGCGTGGTGTAGATTCTCGACTTCCTTTATCAATTCCTTCTTTCTTTTAATCAATATGTCCTTAATTAGGTCAGCAGTAACTCGGATTTCCTCCTTTGCCTAAGATCAAATGAAACATTAAGCACATGATGATATGACTATTTTTAGTGACATGCTTGGAATCAACTAGTTAAACACATGATTTTAACAATTTATTAAAACTTGTGAATACTTACGTTAAGGGAGTTCTGTTTGTTAATTTCCAGGTTTTTGTTCAACTGGCTTAGGACCTCCTTCGCAGCCTCAAGCTTGGATACTAATTCCTTCTCAATGTTATCACGCAGGACCTGACGTTGATTCCCCATCATTTCACGCTTCTTTAGTTGTCAATGAATGACGGAATGGACTCTAGAAGTTGGAAAGGGAGACAATGAATGAAAGTATGGATCGATTTGAATTTTGATAGGGAATCACAGACCCCCAAAATGTAAATATAAACCACAGACAACTTTTAATTATTATTATATCTTTAGAAGAAAAATACGTCTGCCTCTGAAACCTGATCTAACGGCAAAAGATTTCGTTTACTTTTTCAATTTGTTCTGCAAAAGTCCGTCTGTTTTGCTTTGCCGTTGATCAGCAGGGCAGTAATGTCACAAATCACAAATGCCCTTGTTTTTGCGTTTATCGAGCAACAATCCAACACTGAAATCTGTTATTTGACACTGGGGTAAAGTGATAAAATAATATGCAAAATTCCTTTAAAAAAAGAGCTTCCTCACACTTCCGTGATATGCAAACACTGCCTAAACCTCAACAAATCGACATTCTTCTTTTTTTTTCAGAAATTACCTATTAGAATAAGTTAGTTGGAGTATTTCGTCTAATTTTCTTCCGATTCTCACCTGCTAAGGAAGATGTATAAAGTCGTGGGACTAATTATAGTTTATAGACTATTTACATAAACCTCAATGCAGACTTTCACAAGTCAAGGTCCTGGTCCAAAGAACTGTATTGTATTGGATTGTAAATTCTCACGCTGCATTCTCGTGCATCACTGAATTGACACCAATTTCAGGCCGCTCCCTATATGCATTTGTGCTGAACAAAGTCTCACCGTCATGTATTTTGTCTCCTTGTGTGTGACAGGTAGAACGAGGCTAAAATTAGATCAAGTACTTGACTCAATGTGATAGTTCACCTTAATTAGTCCTTCCTATCTATGTTATCAGTCCCAACAACTGCAACGATGTATTTACAAAAGCACTACAAGGTCTAACAAAAATGGTCCTGCAAAGGGGGCGTTATGATAATATGATAATGACATTTCGCATTCAGATATTCAGAAATGTAAATCTATTGTTCATTTCTTTCCAGAGTCTATCCATCCTCACAACGGGAAAGATAATATTAGTGCGTACTTGTCAATGGAGAAAATGTACTTACTACTTACGCGTTAAAATTTTCGGGAAGGGGCAGTAACCTTTTCCTTAGGGAAGCTATTTACTAGAGCTATTGCTATTACTCTGCTGCAGAGTCTCTGCAATGCTTACTTTAGTACACTTTCAACAAATAGGCTTTAAAAGACTCTGTAGACAAATAATTAAGATGAGAAATGGATTGTTCTACTATCGGCAGTAACAGCAGTCATTTAAAAGGCTTATCCTTTTTTCCCTCAAAGCACCTGCCTTGCCAGCTTCCAGCTGAAGTGATTAATGGAATGTGTGGTCCAAAAATCCTCATGTATTTATGCCCCACTAACAACCCCAGATTAACACACATGTACAATAGTAGGTATTACAAAATTCTTTATCACGAAGAGCTTTAAAAAGAAATCCGTCAAATAAAATGTAAATGAATGCTTTCATATTCATATCACTCACTTACCTCCTCTTTTGATGCGACGATGGAATAAATATTGTACGATGGATTTGGTGATCTATGTAAAACGGTGGCTGCTGCTGCTGGTGATGATGGGTTGATGGACTGTTATAAAGACATGTTCCAAACCAAAACTAATAATGAAGAAATTTATTTTTATCTACCCAAAAAGAATGACAGAACAGGCCTTTATCTCACGCACGTTTCTTCTTACGGAGCCGAGCTTTATGGTGAAGTGAAGTTGCTTGGCTGAACAAATATCGTGCGAGTGAGTGAGTAGGTACATTTATAATAACAATACTTTGTGTTCCCCTCACTCAGAGCCAGAGTGAGAGTGTTTTTAGAATGTCTGGTCGGTCGCGACTGGCCTACGTGACTTCATTCATCCACCTCATGGCTTCCCCTCTCAACAGAACAACTCAAAACTCAACCAACCTAAGATCCACTTTCACATGTCCTATTCTTCACATTCAGTCAGTATGCTTTTTTAACTGTTTGCGTTTGGGTTATTGGGTTGAGGAGAAGATTTGGGAAGGGAAGGGGTTATGCATGCATCTGTACTTACGTACATTTTAGACTGGCCATCCATATGGGGACGTATTAGAATTGTGCATACTCCTAGATCCTAGAGCGCTTTTGGGTTGTGAAGAACGTTACCTGTTGAAGATCTCTACGGATATTTATGGCTGGGGGCTAACCCAACGCAAAGTTCATGGGAATCGTCATTATCTTTATGAATTATAGTCCTTTAGATCTCTATCGTGAACGATGCAGGAGAGATCTGAGGATAGCCAAATTTTTTGTTGTAATATGTATATTTCGAAATAAAAAATCAGCGTCATGTAAGTATATCTCATTCCATTACTTTGTTGGTACGCTGGTCGCTGGTCTAGTTTTGCTGCGCTTTTTGGAGATGAGTGTGACCTTGAAGAGTCCAGAATAATTTCCAGCCATAGTAGTAGAGTTCATTCTGGGTTTAGTAAAGAGGCGACATGTTAAGAATAGCTGGTGTGTGGGTGAGGAGAGGATGACATGATTATGTAATGCTGGAAAGATTACTTCTTGTGGATGGGTTTCATAGCTTTGAATTTGACTCCTCGAAAAGTAGGAGAATGGGAACAGAACGTAATCCGTGCTAAAAAAAATTAACCGAGCTCCAGACCATTTATATGTGATTGGCATGCCTATTTCTTATCTCCGCAACTCCGCAGTCTCTTCCATGTCCTGCAGACGCTACATTAAGAGCGATTAATTTTCTTGCAACATCACAAGAGATGATTGTAAATTGTTGACGTGTCCAATCCACTCGAGCTAAATATTAAAGCATTTATCACTCCTGAACATACCTTTGTGATAGGTCCAGCCCTAGCCTTTCATGAATCAACTTTAATAAAATCGACCAACGCTGGATAATAGTGTGGTGCCGCGGGGTGACCAGCGACAGCTTTTTATCCATGTCGCCTTTGCTCGTATACAAAGTTGATAATGAAAGTGATGTCAATTGATATGATTAAAAAATCATAATACATTAGATCAAGTGAATCCCATTCACGTACGACGATGCATAAAGCTGATATACAACCGTTTCATATTCAATTCCCAACATTCCAGACGAAATATGGTTGAGTGGTTCTTTTAATCGAACTGAAACAATGCACAAATTGAGCTCATGTCTCATGTTGTCTCGATAAGACAGTGATAAATATGACAAATGTAAACATCATGAATCAAAATCGTAATCAGGCAAAGAACT
>JAHZNH010001542.1:0-10329 GCA_027744355.1 Tyrannoseira gladiata | reverse complement strand
CCAATCATCATAATGGCTATATGTATTAGCATTTATATGACGTTATTATTTATACTTGTAAAATTGTGTATTTAATTATCATTAACTTGATTTGGTCAGCGTTTTTTACCGATGATGTTTAATTAATCATCATTGATGATTACCATAATCTTATTAATCTACTTCTTGATGATGATGATTAACGATTGGATTATAAACTCTGGTGTAAATGAAGTAGTTTCACATTTATTTCATTAGTCACCCGCAGTTATCAGGATCTTTTTGGACAGCAACAGAAGAACAGAACCGTAGAACAAGTAATAATAGTATATTCATTCCTCAAGTTAACTTTAGTCACATCATCAAATTTCATTTTCATATAATCACCAGTATAAATGCTTTAATATAGCGGAATACGTTTTAAGGATTGTGAATGAATGCTTTTGTTAAATAGATGGATTGTTTCGTATTTGAAAATATTCGTCTCTCTTTTCTTTGGAAAAAATCCACTTGTTGTGTATCACATTTTTTAACATATAATCTTAGTTTTTAGATTCGTTATAATCTAACGGACATGGAATTAGAAGAGGATGCACCTTCTTGTGGGGTCACCATTGTTATTCTAGGACTTCGTGATAAAGTCGGAGGAACTGGAGGCGACGTGCCGAAGCTAGTAACACTTGAAACCAGGCTAGCAACCGTAGACCCAGCGGTGTGATTGTTGTTACTTTTGGCCTAATGACACAAACGAGAACAATGGACAATGATAGTGACAGCAATTTTTAATAAAAGCATTATTGTACCATGATTGATTTAAAAAAAATACCTTTCGCATGATTTTTCCTGAGGTAATAAGTGGACCAAAACCTTCTTGGTGTGCGAATGCATAACTTGATCGAAGCGATCTTCGACTTCTTCTTGCTGATGGCGTTCTAAATGCTCGGTCATGCGCTTGTCTAGTTCTGTAGAGTTAAAAATGAGCAGTAGGGGGGAATATTTAGGGAAGGAATAATAAAATGGAAACTTGAAACATTTGAGTGATTATATTTGACTTACTTTGACAGAGGAGACTCTTTGTTTCAGCCTTACACGATCAGACAATGTTGGATGAACATCATGGAAATAAAATCTCCATGCTAAAACTGGGATGATGAGTATCTAATTGAGAAAAAAATTATATTCAATTACCTTCATGGGAAACTAGGTATTTTGTAAAACATTTGGTGTACCAAATACCAACACTTACCATCACGGTGAGTACTAAAGTAAACCAGAAACTGGCTTCTTGCAAAGCCTACATGCATTAAAACCACAACAATTTTAAAATACAACATATTTTAACTTCATTGACAACTCCAATGGTCCTCTGCTTAAGCAATTTTGATTTACCTTAGTAAGGGAACCCAAATATCGTCCCCTAACGGCAAAGTTGTAAATATAATGAAGAATAAAGTAAAATAGGAGGGAACCCCAAACTGTTATGTGGTTGAATACAGTCCAGTAAGAAGTATCCAGTGCAACCTAAAGGTATAATGAAAGAGACGCGTGTACTTCAATGGTCTTCTTCATCAAGATTCTATACTACATGCCATTGTTTTCTTTGGTTGGATAAAAAATTAAACTTACCTGAGCAGTCACAACAACGACTAGAATAGTTGAAACGACACTTCCGAAAAGCATGTGGTCCGCCAAACCCTGTCCATCGGCCGATATTGCATGGTTGTAAGTACCGTAAGGTACGATGAAAAGCACACAAGAAGTTACGAAGCCATGCAGGGCTGATTTAAGAAACTCTTTCTTGTTGAAAAATAAATTTAAATGACCGGGCGCATACAGCTTCGGATAGCGAATGCTGTTTTCGTCATTGCAATCCTGGTCAAATACTCCAATGGAAAGGACGGGTAAAGAAGTGTAAAATAGATTATACACGGAAATGAACATCGGGTCGAACACAGTCTGAAAAACATAAGATAAGAGTGCATCAAATATGAAACTCTTGCTTGTAAAAATCACTCACAAGCAGTGGAGGATTCCGTCTTTGGAAGTTAGAAAATTCAATTCTAGCAGAATCAGACGAAACTGCATAATTTTTCTGTTCCGGAGAAAGTTAGCTGACAAGATTTGTCATTACAATCATAATGTTTTAGCGTCCGTGTTAATTTACGCTAATAATGTTGGAAATAATAACGGCATATATTACAAACACGTGGATGAAGATTTAGCATACAAAGAACTGTAAGGCAGTACGATTATAGTCGATTGTTAAGAGATATATGTAAGGTATTCCACGTCCATTATCAATAAGTCCCTCTTCCTAGGCAACTCGGTCTTGTAGCGCGCGACTAGCAGGAAATATTTATAATCTATTTTGAAAATTTAAAATTTCAATTTGAAAATTTTCAAATTTTCAACTGCAAAATTTCGTTGCGATGCGAAACAAATTGAGAAATTGTGCTCATAGCATCGCTAAATATAAGCTAGGAAACAGGAGAGGGACTTATTGATAATGGACGTGGAATATGTATGTAGTGACAAATTGGAAAAAGAAACTTTCAAGCTTTTAAACTTGATTTCTAATCACACTACTCGACTAATTGGAAAAGTTAAGAGCTAAACGATCACTCTATACTATTGTAATAAAGTCCACCATCCATTTATGCATTATAGCCTACAATAAGTGTGCAGATTGGGGTAATGTGAGACCTGTCCTCCATTGAGGAATCTTGGTAGTTAACTTTTCCTGGATAAAAACAGTGTCCAATTTCAAACTGTAATTGATATTTTGCTAGAATTGAAGTCTCCCAAAGATCAGAATCCTCCTCCCCTTGTTAATCAAGCAATTGTGCTCAGCAAAGTGAAAAATGCCTATCATAATATGTCAAAAAATGCGCAAACTTTCTGAGACCTTCCAGAAGTTTCAAATTAGCTTACCTGGGCGCTGAATCCGCAGAAGAACGCAAACCAAAAATGACTCAAAGTGAAGGCCTCGGCAAATTAAAGAAACAATTTAATTAATTAAGTTTAAAAAAAAAACTTCACTACATCATTTCCTTCATGATGTATTAATGTTCGACTGTCTATGGCTATTCTTATCCTAAAAATGCACAAGATGAGATTAATAAAATTGATTAAGTCAAATCTCCGCATCTCCTAATCGTTCAAAAGAGAAGGCGGTCCCATGTAGGTTTCGAAGAAAGAAGTAAGCTTGGGCAAAATATTTTTCCAGCATGCTTCCGCCTCCTTCTTATGGATTCTTTCAATCCATATATCACTTTCCATTGTGATATCATCGCGGTAAAAGACAGCAAAGTCCAGCCATTCTCGTTGAGTGCAGATGAGCTCCATCACAATTTGAGTGAAATAAGGGTGGGAGCGTCTCAGCTGCAGATTGCGATCTCCAGAGGGTGAAAACACGAGGTAACTGTAATGCCTCTTTGCGACTTCGGAAATCGGGACTGTAGGACATTTAATTTCTAAACACCCATCTTTCCCCACCAGTCCATCAGGAGATGCCGAGAGGTAAGCGTATTCTGGATGGACATGCAGGCCAACATTTCCAATCACATCACTCCTGCCAGTGACTTCCTTGTACCTGCAAGTTAACAATCATGATAATATTTAATATCAAAGAAAGATTTTAACCTTTAAATTATCACAATTCAAATTACTTTTCAATAGCTACAGGCTCAAGTTCTACTCCTCTCTTTACCGCAGACATGTTACCGCACCTTGTGAACTTAGTAGAAGTAGAGTTGCCCATCTATAATCAACAAAAACTTATAATAACATATTACTGTTGAAATATAAATTTTAAATATTTACATAAACTTTTGATTTATTACGCGCATAAATTTAACAGCAAGTTTTTTCAGATCCGCAGTCTTGTTTCTTACTACGCGATAAGCTCTACTTCCTGTAATGCGACACGCCCTTGCCACCCACCAATTTTGAGTTTTAATTCCTCCACGAGTTTCTTCTTCGATTCTTTGGATGGATTCTGCACTTAAGGGGGTCAACAACTTGACGCATTTTCCATGGACGGCAGTTTTCTAACACCAAACAATAAAAATGTTTTAAAGTTATAAATGATAATTTGAACTTACATGATAGTAATAAGAACTATTTGCCAGATTTTTCCCGCAGTAAGGACATTCGCGGCGCTTTACGCCCCATGCTTTGGCGTTTTTATTCCTATAAAAAAATTATATTGACTTGACAGCTTTTAAATATTTTTATTGGTCTCTACAAAATTTTTGTAATCAAAAGATTCTTACGATAGCGCTCTAGTTCGTTCTCCATGCCGGTGGTAGTAACGTCTGCATGCATTTTTATTGCCACTTTGTTTTTGAGGTACTCCGCGTAGAAAAACAAACGATTTTTTTGCTGCCGATGAAACTGATTTTATCCGGATTTTATCAAAATCGGCCTTGCACGTCACGTTTCCCTTTTCTCGTTCTTCCAGATACCTGCAAGATAGCAAATAAAAATTTTTTCAATTGGGGTCATCCACATACAACGTAACGATAAAATTACATATTTAGAAACACGTAAAATGTATAGCTAAAATTGCCTTAAATTATTTAAATGCATTTGATTTGTGAAATAAACTGTTTCAAAAAATCAAAACTAAGCGTTACATTTCGTTTGGATGACATTTAAACATACTAAAAACCAAAATTACTAACCATTTTCGCGTTTCAGCATCCATTCGCCTCCTCTGATTAGTTGTCAGCCCATCATTAATAGGATCACCTTTATTTCCACTTCCTAAAGGTGGCACAATCTTTTTTCGTTTAGGTTCCGTAGGCTCACTTTCAGGCTCTTCATTCTCGATTTCTTCTTCATTTAATTCATCATCTTCTTCTTCACTTTGGTCCCACCTTTCCAACTGAGGAGGTTGTGACGCTTCAAAGTTCAAAACAAATTCCTCGTCCCAGCGCGTAAGTTTTGGTGGAGGATACTCCTCGTCAGCCACTTCGATATCTTCATCAGTGTCTTCTTCACCTTCGTCGAACTCTGAATCACTATCTTGATCCAGAAAAGGATTTTCAATCCACTCTTCCTCGTCCGCCATCACTAATTGCTTATTTTAATCTAAACTAATCAAAACTTTGCACAAAAATCAATTAAAATCATAAAACTCCAAACTAAAATAAAACTGTAACATGAAAAACTAAATTAAAACTAAACAAAACTACTAATGATCCATCAATCAACATCTTCATATCATACACTCATATTCCTCATTCTTATACGAACACACACGTCAACACAAGCTTGATAAAAACGTTTGTAAAATTTACTTACCCTTAAACATAAATACATACATACACATAATACCTACATTGAAGTTCATTGTTAAATACATACCATAGACAGTCGAACATTTGCATAAAAAATTTGCATCTTGTATTTCTAGTTACTTACGAAGTTCTTGTAGAAGAAGTAGCGCAAAAATTTTGCCATCCGGTAATATGACCATCGCCCATGAACGAGCAAGAGTCTTTCCAAATATCGAAATTGTGCGATGGAATAATCAGAAGCCAGAACTGCTTGTAAGCCTTCCTGTCCACTGATTCCTACTCCAATATGTGCGGCTAAACAAACCATTAATTAGGTAAATTAATTTCATGAACGTTGGTTAAAAACTTTCACCAGTTTCATCCACAAAATTAAAAAAAAACTCTTCCCAGGAAAACTCACTTTTGATCATAGATACATCGTTAGCACCATCACCAATGGCCAAAGTTACAGCTCTCTTGTAATTCTTAACCAATTCAACCACCAGGGCTTTTTGAAGAGGGGTCACTCTGCAGCATATAACTGCTCGACCTTGAATGGTCAAAGACAAAAAATGATATAAGAATAATTATTGCAACCCTTAGAATTACTACCCTTACTACTAGTAAAGGCCATATATTTTGCCTTGACATTTATATCATCATGATCATGACATACATTGAGAGGCCAATTCGAGAAAAAGTTGCTCCAGTTGTGGGTGCAGAGCGTGGACTATGGAACAAAAAAATATTAAAAATTAATCAGCATTATTAACCCATCAGAAGCTCGAAGAGTTAATTGTAGCTCTGCAAAAGTGATCGCAAGGACGTTGGAGGATTCGTTATAGTTATGACTCAGAATCACGTGAGCTGAGCTACTATTATTATCAAAGCTAACACTTTAATCAGAATCAGTTTCTACTCTCGTATAAGCATTCACAGTATTTTTCATCAATTTGCATAGCCACATTGTACAACAATTCAAAGAAATGAGCAATTAATAGTTACCCAATGAGCCACCATTCATCACAACCGCATAGCCACCATTTCCTTCAGAGTCATCACCAGGATGGTAACCTTCAGAATCTGTAAATGTCACCATATTCACATCGCCTGGTCTTTGGTTGTCCACAGACGCGCAAGATCCTTTCTGTAGTGCATCAAGATATTTGAGTAACTGTGCTTTCACATCTTCGAATGAAGTGGAGTCCACAATGAAAATATCGTTCAAATCGTCTGTGAGGAGTTGGCACGAGTATCCTATGTTTATCGCAGTTTCTGAAATAAAATCAAATGGAATATTTAAAAGGATCCGATAGAATAAAAAAAATGACAAAAACTTACATGAGTAAATACATACCTTGCTTGTCTCCAGTCAACACCCACACCTTTATTCCTGCAAGAAGTAAATTGGCAATGGTAGCTGGAACACCATCTTGAAGTTTATCTTCAATGGCAGTAGCACCAAGTAACGTCATATCCTTCTCGATTTCCTCATATATTGCATCCAGTTTCTCATCTCGATTAGTTAACGAAACTGCAGCTTCATGATGACGTGACTTCCAGTCTTCAAAATATTCTGGGGTTAGTTCTTTCACTGCAAGTACTAACGTTCTCAGTCCTTCCCCAGCATATTTCTGTACATTGCAAGAAACAGACATTATGCATTAAACACTGTGTGCTTGTCGTCATTAAATAGCAAAAAAATGTTCAAAAACTCACATTTAAATGCTCTTGCGTTTTAGCTCGCAAGTCGTCACAGGAGGGTTTCAGCCTCTCAAAAATTATGGAATCCGCCCCCTTACACAGCAACATTATTTTCCCTTCCCGCTGGACTACAACGGACATTCGTTTCCGTACGTTGTTAAAATCAAGGATACATAGCAAGTCGTAAACTTCCTCTTTCCCTTGGACCGATATTGTGATGCTATCCGGGCTTCGCTCTTTGAACACAAACTCAAAGTTCCGGGCTGCGGACACGAGGGCGTTTTCATCAGGTGATTGAGCCTGATATTCCAGTTTGCCTAAAAACAAACCATTTTTTGATTGTAGTTTAGCCTTCACTTGAACATTAAAGGGAAACTTCCTCCTCCCGGAGGATTTACGACGACAAGAGGCTGCAGGGAACATCCTTTTTCGTATCAACATATGCACAAGGCAAAAATCATCCTCCTCCACTTACTCCCTGCCTCCTAAACCTTCCACGTAACCTAAATATCCTGCTCCAGCTTTTACAAAAAAAACTTTATTTTACACATAGGTATATAAAAAAAACTTTCTCCCTTACCCGTTCGATCCTCAGACTGTATCACCGTATGGCATAAAGCCAAATGACGAAAGAAAAGGTGAACATCAGGATTTCCATTTTTTACTGCATCATACAGAGTTTGATCGTAGAAACGGAACTTGGCCTCGTAATGTGGATTCCCGGAGAAATCCACTGGAGTCAGAGTCTGAAAAAGAAAATCCCCAAACGTGAATTTTATCATTTTGACATTCTCTTGAAAATTTAATCATTATTGTACCCCATAGTTGTTTATTCAAGGCCAGCGATGGATTTGCTCGGGGCAAAACCTTCGTTTTAGTAGTTGCTTTTATTCCTAACATTCTAATGAAATGTTGTAGAGATCCTAACTAGCGTTGGCTATATTAATGTTGTTATTGCTATTATCCTTAAATGCGGGTGTAAATCATGCATGTAAATGTATCTATATAGCAAATCAGCACTACCTATCACCTATCGAGATATTTGTCTCTAGACTAAATGAAACTTGAATTAGATGAGCGAAATTATAATTAGAAAATGATAAAATTAAAAAAATGCCGGAAGAAAAAAGAAAAAAATTTCACGCGTTATCATGAGTCACCAATTTAGTCATCATCATCATACATGGTCTTTTTCATGCACAGGAATATTGAAGGAAGGTGGCTGCAAAAGTTCCATTTCTGGGCTATTGGGACGATCTAGCCCACACAACAGAGAATGCTTTCTCTGATTCTCATTTCCTGACCTTTGCTCCGCCGCTAGTAATTCATTTTCTCTCTCCTCCACCTTGGCATGCAGGAAGTAATAAAATTAACCAATTTAAGATAAGTATTAAAATAAAAATGGTAAACGTTACCTCAAAATAAACCAATCATTGTAAAATTTAAAGAAAACGTTAAAAAAATTGCAAATACAATTTAAAAAACAACACTACAAATAAAATAATACCATTACTTAATACTACACAAGGAGTCAAACAACAATCAAACAAATGCTACATAAATAGTTTAGCGCACAACCAATATATGAGCATCTATATAGTCCCATGTTATATGCTTGCGAAAAATGCTAGCAGTTATGTATTTACTGGCCTGATGTGAATTTACGAGGTTCGTATTTACAATAGTGCAGTTACAATAAACATACGTAGAAACAATATCAAAATAAACCAATCATTGTAAAGAAAACATAAATAAAAAATTCCAAATACAATTTAAAAAACAACACTACAAATAAAATAATACCATAACTTAATAAATTACTACACAAGGAGTCAAACAACAATCAAACAAATGCTACATAAATAGTTTAGCGCACAACCAATAGATGAGTACTTATTTATATAGTCCCATGTTATATGCTTGCGAAAAATGCTAGCAGTTATGTATTTACTGGCCCGAAGTGAATTTACGAGGTTCGTATTTACAATAGTGCAGTTACAATAAACATACGTAGAAACAAGAAAGAATTTGGGTCAGCATGAAAATATGTACATTTATGAATGAGTTGGAGGCGGAGATCCAACCACAAAAAACAATGAAATAAAACAACAATAATTGTTCTCGCACGGCACAAACCCTTCTTCGCGTACATACATGATTCGCAAACAAACAAATACATAAATAACCCTTTTCCGGTGAAAGTGGGGAAGAAAGAGTCCCTTTTGAAGATTGATTGTACAAGAGAAATCAAGGGAGCATTTGCCAAAAACGAGAGAAGGAGATAGTAGGGAATAAAACACACAAGTTACACATACCTCAATGTTCTCAACTGGTTCACCTGTCCTGGGGTCAATCACTTCACCGTAGCTTTTACCAGCTATAGAACACTTGTTGAAAGTCATAATATTCTGTAACAAAAAATAATAAATCCACATCGTGAAAAACTGGCCTAAATTACTGAAAGATAAGCCAAAGCTTATAATAGTTTACTTTCACTACCTGTTATGACGGCTCCCTCAATAGCATCCTTCTTGGGCACTAGCGTATCCCAAGGTAGAAACGACTGAAAATACTGAACAAATGAAAAAAATAATCCATGTAAATTAAAGTATTTTCGTCATAATTCATGTCGATACAATAAAACTTCTTTACTATAATAATAAGAATACATCAATGCCACAAGAGTACTACAAAACCAACCTGTCCAATCATAATCTCCCAAACGCCACAAGCTATGGTACAGAAAAGGCACATGGACAGGAGGAAAAAGACAATCTGTCGATAAATTCATTAAACAAATCAAAAAAATTTAACCAGAGAATCCATATTGTTTACACAAAGTGACAACATATACAAAATTTATAAATTCCTTTTTCAGGTTAATTTGGGACTGCCCCAACCGCTTACCCCTAGAATGATAAAATTGAGTAGGCGATCAATACTAGTTCGTTTGAATTTCGTTTTCCCCGAGTTCTGCATAAGTTTTGTGTCTCGGCCAGCAAAGAGAACAACACCGTAACACCATTGCGTGTTTCGTAGAATGCAACCTCTGAGAAGGATCTTATCGTTGTCCAGTGGGTATCTAAGGCGGAAATGAAAAATAGCAACACATACATTTATACATATAATACATTTTTCTTGCATAGTATTTGGACATGGACAATGACTTTTGAATACCTACTAAATGTTAACTACTATACTACTACTTGCTTCTTGCTTCATACATAGGTAATTTCAAAAAGTTAATGCATGATAAATGCAAAGAAAAGCATAGCTTTCATACCGTTTGCCATTCCATTCCAGATACCCTTCAAACTTGTTAAGATGATTGTTTGGGGGCTAACAAAAGTAAAAACGGAGAAAT
>JAHZNH010001541.1:0-33425 GCA_027744355.1 Tyrannoseira gladiata | reverse complement strand
ATGTCGTCGTTTTGATCCTTCTCTTTCGGAAAAAGGACCAGTTTGCATGATACCCTTATGACAAAACGACTCTTACAATGACTGCATTTATTTCCCTCACGTTCAAATCCGTACTTGTAATGTTTCAGTGATTTTATGGAAATAAAGTTAGACTGTTCGATAGGAAGACAAAACTTTTAAGTGTTCAGTTTCAACTGAAACTCGACAGCAACTCGTTCACTCACTCAGACAGATTTCAAGCTCTCCACTATCTGGAACAAAAAAAGAAAAATCCCCAAAAAAAATAAAATTGCCTCTCCTGACCTGACAAGGTAGGTGGGATTGTTTCACGGAGGGTTCATGCAAAAACTTACTTATATATTGCACTCCATGGAGAAAGTCTTCAAAGAAAGTGAGAGGGAAAAATCGAAACTACTTGTATAAGTTGGATGTTGAATAGTTAGTTTAAAAAAGATCTACAAAAAAATCTTTTGTGTTGTAGGAGTGAGAAACAAACGTGCGTCCCAGGAACAATGAAGTTGGCTGGGTTCAAGCATCATATCTATGATCCACATGCCATGCCACTTTCATCAATTCATGTAAGAATCCCACACACATACACACCCTAATAATCTCGAGTATCTCTGATGTATTTAGGCGAAACTACATAGGCCGTAAAAATTGTAAAAACGAAGCAACTCAACTACTTGACTCAATCCGAGGGCGATGCTTTTGCAGTTTCGAGAAGCTTTTCAGCTGAAAAAATATATTTTTTTCAACGGGTTCTTTTGTTGGACTTCTCAATGAGCCCGAGAGGTGAGTGGGTGGGTGGTTGGTAAGTATTTAGGTAGGTAGGCATGATACCTACTTTCCTCCTTTTTCTAGTTATTTATGCACATTGTAATATCGTGTTACCCCGCCACTCGTGCAAAACTGGGAGTAAATGAGAGAACTAGACTGACCTATGATAAAGTAATCTTTGTAGTTATTCATTTAAACCTCCTACCTTTATTGCTGCATGAATTTTAAAAAAACTTGATCATGTGATCCACTCATCCGCTGTTTGTTACAGAAGAATTAAAGGAAATCCTAAAATTATCGTCATATTTCATACCCATATACAAAAAATACCAATTTCACAATGCGGCCTCCTAATAACCATGGAGTACTTGGTTTGTGTCGCAGAACGCGTCTCCACATTCAGCTGTGTAGTGGGTATAATTACTAATTACTAAAGGTCATTTCTGTTCGGCACGAGTTCATTACAAGGTCTCGCCACGTAAACCCCGTTACATTGAAAAACAATTTAACTTATCGCCGCTACAACTAGTAGCTCTCACGAGAACTCCAGTCCAAACCTACCCTCACCGCATATCCAAGAACTTGTTCTAAAAAATCTTTAGGGAGATATGGTGGCCTACTCTACTAGGAATCGTATTCACGCTCTGTATTCAGACAGTAATGGTAAGAAAGTTCTCTTATTAGTACACGAGGAAGCAGAAACGCACATAGTTACCTACGTTACAGCTTATTACTTACGACCTTTCTTTATTTTTTTTTGCATTTTCAAACCAAACACCACCACCATCAAATCTGACAGCTTAAAGAGGATAAAAATGGCCTTCAAATTAAGTAATGCACATGGAAGTGTTTTGGGTGAGCCATGCCTCTAAATGAGAAGAAATGACGGAGAATACACGTAACGATTAATGTCACCTAACCTCAATTTCCTTCAGACCTCTCCTCAGTGGCACTTTCCCTTCTTTTCTGTGGAGCGAAAGAGAGGGAAAAAAGACGAAAAAAGATATTTTAAAAAACCTTTTCCTTATTGGCATAATTTGAGTAAATTTTGCATGTCCCCCGACCAGCCCTGCCAAATGAAACTGTTCTCAATAGTTTACTGCGCAAAGAAACTAGTCGAGTTTGCCACCTCCTCCGTTAAATCCAATGTTGCATGTCAAAAGCCTAATGTTGAAGGTCACAACACTCCTCAAGAAAATTCTTATTGTTTGAAGTGTCTGATTTGAATATTCAGACAAAACACTTTTCTAAAAGGCTTGTTTACAGAACAGGTACAGCGCCACAAGTTCCTCGGTGGAGAGGAGCGAGCTCTGAGCTCATTTGAAAAAAGGAAAGCTATGACTTCTTCTCCTACCACAAAAATTGTTTCATAATGCATGCGCCAGCGTTTCATTTCTCCTGCGAATAAAGACTATACTTAAGTAGCAAACTACCCCTTTCCTATTTGTTTGCTCTGTACATTAAAATGTTGGATAAAGTACATTTTATCGTGTAGTCTGGCTCTCAGACATCTCAGCCATCGTTTCGATACGTTCAAGTAACCATAACTTTAACTTCTGTCCCTCTTCACTTTTTACCCACGACAACTAGAGCTTTCTTGATCTTGATAAAAAAAATCTCGACTTTCTCCTTGCCACAACTGGTTAGGTCACGAAACCCTCGAAAATTGTAGACTTTTCCGTTTCCACCGACCAAGCTACCATGTCCTATTTCCATTCCCTTATGTTAATCTTAGCCGGCGGTACTGAGGCCCGCTCGAAACTAACATTGAGTGCCGATATCAAATCAAGAAAATACCATGTTTGAACTTTATACTGTAATGAGAATGAGGCAAGCCCAAAGTAATTCCAACGTTTAGCGCAGAGCCTAACTGTAAAAAAGTGAGTATGTGTATTGTAATTTTTAAAAAACACATCAAAGCCCGAGATATGCACGGATAAGAAATATTGAGTTATCGATTTCAAAAACTCATACGCTTATCTTGACTAATCTTAATGTAGAAAAACCCTCGACGTCAATCATGTAAATCATTCAGCTTTCTCATAATTCTCGAATATGACGAGAGGCCTAAGAGGTGATTTTATTCAAGTATTTAAGTACTTCTATTTATGATATTTAAATACAAGCGCTCATAATAGCCAACTTGTTTTGATGTTTTCTACTTTCACCCTCTCAAAACTGAAGAGCTAAATACAATCACGCTCCGTAATGGAAAGCCAGTAACAACACGTTCGTCTGTAGAATTATACGATGATTCCCATCAACCGTGATTAATCAGAAACAAATAATGACAGGACACCCGAAACATTTTACTCTGCCCCAAGAACGGAAACAATGCATTCGTTGAATATGCATCGAGTTCAATAAGATACTGACCACGACAGGGTGTTTGGTTTTCGACCACCGCAGGTAGCTCACTGTGCTAGGCAAACTCATTAAGCCAGGGCCAGGATTGACTCTAGCAGACACCTGCTTTTTATTACTTAAAGTTTATGCAATTTTAATGGCGACAATCCGCCCAAGCGTTTCTTTAAAAGAGTCCTAAGACATGCATGCACGAGTCCTAACATCATTCTAGGGTTATCGGTTAATACGCCGATGGTGAAAAGAAACCTTCCCCTTATTTATTCATACATATAATAATAAGAAACAAATGTCAAACTTATGGAAAGTCGGTATATGGAATAGTCCACTCGATACAGTAACCCTATCATTCACTTCATGTCAAACATAACATATGTTGAGTGTAAAGTTTCTCATGCAGCCACTTTTTTTGCAAAAAAATCAAGGCCTTATTGGTTTCTACGTTTTCGCAAAATACTCAATTCTGTGTCATTTCCCAATCCATAAAGGAATCGGTATTCATGAAATCATATGAATTGCTCTTTTTTGGGATCCATCACGATATTCCCTTTTTAGGAACTTGAGACTCGTGATTAAGTGAATGTTTTCCTAACTTCAATGTTAAAAACACTGCTTTGTCTGACATTTCACCCACACTAGGTTTATGACCTGCTAAAAACACGGAGAAAGAGAGAGAGTGTTTTGTCACACCATTTTTTGACAATCTACATCAGTTTCTGTCATGATTTCAATTTCCTACTTTGCTTCATTTATTTCAACTTTTTGAATATTTTCCACATCATCAACATTCATTTTATTTGCGACCACCACCACACAGCACAGCTCCACTCAACTCCATTCAACGGACAATTCCCATTGCACACACAAAGCCCAGTCGCTGAATAAAGGGGAGCATAAAAGGAAGGAAATGAGCGTAGCACGTGAGTATTACGGTAAATAAAACCAGCACAAAAAACTCGCCATCAAAAAACCACCACCACCAAAACTACTACTAAAAACGGCGACGACGACGACGACTCCCACTTATATGCACTACTGCGTTGTATGCACAAAGCGCTTGAAAATGCCATGTTTCCAGAAGGTATGTTCCATCATGCTAACACACACATGATATTATTAATGCCTACATAGTTCCTTTTTACCTAGTCCCAGTCTAGCAGCATTTCTGTGGTTTTCCCATGATGATTGCAATTTTTCAGTGTTATGTAGGCATGCTGCCCACCTTTCAAAATTTATCGTAGTACATTCTCCCTCTCCTGCAAATACGGTAATGGCAATTTCCACTAGTAGCGTATAATAAATGCATGTAATATTCATGCATTGTTACTGACAAAAAAATTCTTGACAAATGTGTATTTTTTCTTCTCTCCCGTTTTTGATGAAGCGTATGCCGCCCGTATTTTCTCTCAAGTGTACAATTTTACAGCGGAGAAATTCATATTATTTTGTTGGGAAAGTAGGATAAGAAACACGTATCTCATTATAGAATTTTTTTTGACATCGGGATTGAGGTTGCCTGTAAAGCAGGAAACCTATGCTCCGAGCAGCAGTACGAATGTATGTAAATGTTGTTTACTAGAAATCAAATTAAAAATATAAGTATGACTTGGAAGTCTAATGTGTAGGCGGACTTCTTCTCCCCCAACCATACCTGTACTCATGCCCACTGATAAATATCATTTTCATCAAGATCTCTGCATAACATATTTTTTAAACTGGAGCAGAGGACAAACCTTATTTAGCGTGAAATAAACTTAAGACGATCCAGTCCATATACCTGCTTTTTGTGCATTACCTTGTAATCCTCAGAGACCCGGAATGTCAGAAGGGAAAGTTTTCCTACCACCGGGTTTTTCTCCGCATGTGGAAATCATAAAACGAGAAATATAATGAGATGAAAATTAGTCAAAAGCTCATTCTGGCGCCAAACAAAAGCCACAATTTTGGTTAACTTAGGCAAGAATATTTTAACTCCGACATCTATTTCTGAGGCTGTTGCGCGAGTAAGAGAGAAAGGTGAGTACGTACAAATATGGGGACTTTCGATCTAGCAGTAAGCACACATGCATGTAAAGAAAAAGCAGGCATCAAGTTTTACTCTTGAGCCACGAAGCACGTATCCCATCCACCTCATGCTTTCGTAAGGTGGGAAATTCCAACCGTCATGACATCTACCTATGAACTTAAGCACGAGCGTTTTGAGCATGTATGACACCATTTCCCGCACCGGTATTCACAGTCGCTTATAATATATGGGGAAGTTAGGTTGAGCACTTCCACGTCAAGCAATAATGCAAGGTGCCTGTCAATTAAACATTATTGCGTTTATAGCAAGCTCGAAACGTACTCAGCCTTCCAGAAAAAATATAGTACGAATTTAACATTTTGGAAAATTTAATTTAAATACTCTCATCTGCATTTGAGTAGCATGGTAATGACAAAAAAAATCATGTGCTTATTAGTGTTTTTGTCAAACTGATTGGAGTCCCCAACAGTAAAAATAATATAACAGCGAATTAGGATTTCTCAATCAAATTTTAATACAATGAGCAAAAGGCCTGGAAATGGAATAAGATTATAATTACACTCATTATAATATCTCAATCTTGATTTAAAATTGAATTAAAATTGCTCAGTAAATTCATAGCGTTAGTTCAGTTTTTCCAATCAACTAATTTTGGGTCGCCATTCTGCCATCGATTGATCGATTACATTTATGCTCCTCCTGATTTTGTCCTTTGTCAGGCGACAGGGAACCACAATTTACAAACATGTATAGTTTCTCGTTAGCGAAACCATCCCTATATTTAAAATTCCGCCGGCCCGGATCCATCATTAGATTTTAATGCTTCCGAGCAGCTATCGGCCAACCATCTACGTCTTCAATTAGACTTAATCACATTCCCAACCGAAACTGACATTTCCAGCCTCGTTAACTCAGTTTGGAAATAATAATTCTATTAGCGAAAGTTCTTTTGAGGTTTTACTGACAGCGCTTTGAAAAAAATTCTAAATTGGTTCGTTTCCCAACCAAAAACCTGAATGCTGCTAAGGAAAACCTCGGAGTTTCTACGTAGCTTGACAGTGGAAGGCAAAATATTCATTTCTCACATAACTGCTATTTCCTTTGTTCTCACGTTTGGTACCAACCACGGCAAGCGAGGAAATGAAAAACCTACTCTGGCAGCTCTACTCCTCAATTGCCCCGAATCCAGGCTTGAAGCAATTGTTACCGACTCGGTTCCTCGTCACCACCTACCCAACGCCGACAAAAATAGTTGGCTATGCTCCCCCAGCTGTCAACAGAGGTCGTCAGAGCCTACTACGTTCAGTCAAGGAATACTTTGGGGAAAGTGGAGAGAGCCCACACCAGCGATACCGGTGAATCCTTCGAGGAACTTTCCAAATGCGAGAATGCTCTCACGTAGTTTCTCTTGCTTTCACGAGAGTTCACTTTCGCCACCAGTGCGGAAGTTGGCTTTGCCTCATAAATTGGTATAAAGGTTTACTTTTCGGACACTTTGAGGCGCTTGCATCTTTCCAACAATTTTGGCAACTGAGTTGCCAGTAAAAATTAGGAAAGCAACACAAAATTACTTTGAATCCGTGGATTCATTTAAGCCTACCACCCCATTCAACATATTTTATCGTGTTTTTTATCATTAATCTACATATATAAATCCAAATCACCAATAAATTGGCATTTACTGTACACTAGCACAAAAACAAGCTAAGTCAACTGCAATACAATATCATTAAACTACTATAGCTCGTCTCCATCCAGGGCAGAAACAGCCATATATGTAAAAGCACCATTACTTCAAACAAAGGTCACAAACCGTCTCACGGTTTACCAGCTGCTCCACAACAAGGGGATATTTTGTAATTTATCACCCCAAAAATTTAAAGAGGAGTCAAGCCCAGTCCACAACTCAGATTGGGTACTACTACGAACGACCTAAAAATTTGAGAACAATATCAAGATATCAAATTCAACTTGATTAAGAATTCATGCGGCATGCTTCTCTACTAATATTCATTGGGGAAGGCTGAGAAAAGAAGGCTCTTAAGACACAGCAAGCATATACTTAATCTCTTTGTTGCTAAGATTTTCACTGAAACTGAGCACGCTGAAGAAATGTACATGGTAGAGTGAGGAGGAATCTATCCGTAATAGAATAATAGTATGAGATAATAATGAGAAAAAATTGTTAGGAGCCGTTTCGAGCCCAGGGGGAAAATAATGAAGGAAGAACAATACAGCATCGGAGATCACTCCAACTACAACAACTTACTCTACATGGGGCTCCACCACTTCTGCATTATTTTTTCCCTTGTTCTTCTTCCATACCATCTTATTTTTCCCTCCTAAATTTTTCAGGCTCGAATAACATAATTTTCATGAAAACTACTATGTACTCCTCCTATAACATTACAGTCTTGCTCGTGTGGAGATAAGCTTCCCCGGAATGTATACATATTGGCTTGACTTTAGAAAAAAAACCTTATTTGGTTAAGCTCTGACAGCTTATAGTTCTTCTGTTATGTTGCGAATGTGTGTTTGTGTGTGTGTGAGTATTTTTTCTGCCTAAAGTGGAAGAATAGATTGCGCAGATTCCCGTTTCCTGTTCCCCTTTAAAAGTTAAACACAATTGTCTCTATATTCGTAGACTCAAAAGCAGAAGATGCGAAAGTAGGAGATCCTCTTTTTTCACACGTGCAAGTAAGTAAGCAGTAAGCGAATGAGTGAGCTAGCCAGCTATGGATGATCCATTTAAATTTTGAATAGGCAGTTTTTCGCAAACAAAGCAAAGGCTAATTTCAAGCCATTCAGTTATTCATAATCATGACTAAATTAACTTCAAAAGCAATGAAAAGGGTAATACATAGATAGAGAGACTAGCACTGCACCACTAAGAAAACAGGGCCGAGAGCAAAAGTCCATTAAAGCGGTCCTATTTACTCACCGAAGAAAAACACTATGCATGTACCTACCTATCCATAACCATTTAAGTTTAGTGCTTGTGGATACATTAACTTGAGAGAAAATACTGATGTCCCTATACAGTATCAACTACCAAGAAAAATCCACCTCTACCCGAGAACGCGTGGACAAAAAGCTTACCTAGGCCGGGATGATAAAAATCTGGTAAATGAGCACCTTCCATTTTTTGTCATTTTCTTCGCTAAACTACTTACCTATGCTACTTTGTATGATGACAAAATTTTCCTCCCGTGTTGTTGCTCATTATGGTGGCATTAGCATGCAAAACAATATAACGTTATAGGAAATGATTTGCTTAAAAAACCTTTCCCTTCCCCCCGCACATTCATCTTAATTGCAAATGCTGTTTTATGAAAAACAAACTACTGGGGGGAAAATAGAATTAACGAGATGTCATTCATGTACGTTGACCTATACAAATAGCAAATGCATCATTATCGAGTAAGTATTTTTGCCTTCTCATTTACGACAAGTTGAAACAAAAAGCGTCATGTCTGTTGATAGATACTTTTTCGCAATGAATGAGAATGAGTCTAGCAAAAAATAAGTATGCAGATAACAGTAAGCTTTTGGTGGAGTAATACAGTTGCAATTTAATCGTACCACCAGCCACGTAATACGATAGAAAGAAGGGAGGGGAGGTATGAATGCAAGTTTAAATGTTGTTGCGGGACATACTCGGAAAAAATATATGGATTCCATCACCGTTACTCCTCAACGGAAAGAAAGTAAGCGGGCATTGCAGGAACTAGAGTTCAACAACATATATAGTTACATTGTTCAGTGTGGTCGCTTATGTGCAAATAGAGAGGCGGAAATAAATATGTATTTAGTTGCAGTAGTAGTGGTAGTAGTAAGGCAGAAAGAAAGTACTCACTCACTCACTCAGTCGCTCACTGACTGGATGAGTTTGCCTCATCGGAGAAAATAAACGTATGCAAATTTTAAGCATGCATTTTTTTGTAAAACGGACAAAGCAAACAAAGCTCCGAGCACGTAAATATACATGTATGCTCGTTGCCTTAGTTTACATTAAATTTTTTTTTTGGCCAAGAAATGTGCAGACCTGACTATGGAGAAGCCACCTCACAGCAGTACTAGTCGACTCCATCCAATGTGTACTTTCGGGAATAGAATACTATTTCCAATTCACAAATTATTCATGCTACCCCAAATGAGGGAACGGGGTCTTCGTTATCCAAATACCAGATATAAACTAACTCACATGAGGAACCGATCCCTACACACGTCTTCCCATTTCTTTCTTTCCATCGCCTCTCACTGTAATCGTAGTAGCTGAAGGAAAGAAACCAACTGTATTTTTTTACCCCAAGAGTAAGCTCCGTGCTTCAGAAATGTTAAGTTTGAAATAGGAGCGGATGAAAAAGTTGCTTTGCTTTGAGCAGAGAACTTTCTCTTTGAATTCTCCTAGTCCCTGATTTCTACGCACAGCTTTTGTGTTTCAAAAATGAAATTTCAGATAAACAGAGGATGATGAGATGAGTGTGCGTAATAACGAAAGTTCGCTGGGAAAGGCTGAAAGAACGACCCTATATGAGTATACTGTATTTCCTGATTCCTCGCATCTCTCCATTTTCATCTGTGCCACTAAAAATCCCCGAAAACAATTGATCTTTTTGGAAACAAGTACTACCTATTTAACTGCGCTAAATGAGGTATTTAGATGGCGAACCTCCTCTCCCATGCAGAAAAATAATTTAATCTTCCTGCGAAACCAACGTGACGTAATGGTGCAAGATATCATGTGAACGCAAATTGACAATTCTGCGTACTTCCTCCTCCATGCATGCGATGATGAGTTCTATGAATATTGAAGCCATTAAATTTTCTCATTGCAGTCGCACCAACACACACTGCACACGATGTGATGTGAGGGAACACGTAACGCCCTACTGGAAATGGCGGTAGCCCACGTCAAGTCAAGCCATTTTTCTGTAGTGATGAATGCATTGTTATGAGCGTTTTTTATCGGAATTCCGTCAGGCAATATGAAGTCTTTGGCTTAGCACTCCTCCTTATCATCAGCACCACCATCATCATTAGAATTATAAAAGAGGAACATTTATTTATGATTTGCCCTGGAAAAAGATTATTGATCGCGAGATTTAGGGAAAACGCATAATAGGGAATTTACGTCGCTATTCCTGAAATTGACAGCTTTATGGAGATGATATAAATACAACATAATTATGTGCTCGAGAGAAAGAAGTATGAATGAATGAACTGTGGCAATGCTGTAAAAATAAATATGAGGAGTCTCATGCATTCTCACTCATGCACTCACTACTACTCACTTCGTCCGGAAAGACATAGTTGGTGGGAAACGTAAAAGCACATTTTTCATTCTATAAGAAGCAAGTCTAGTGGTGGATGGATATACTTAGGCAGTGCCGGTTACTTTTTTCCAGAGTGGAGGAGCTCCTTCGCTACTCTAATATTCATTTAAGCTGTCAACTTCTTTTACGGTAAAAAGCCATTTTGTAACCCCACATCAGAGAGTTCGACCTTCCTATTTTTGCCAAGAGCAACTCAGCAGGGAACCGTAAGTACGTGGCGTAGCATGGCGTGATCTAGACATAGCGGGGGAAGAGAAGAGAAAAGGGAAAAAATGTTTTTTTTGCTTGTTGGGGAAATTACGGTGATACACGTAATACGCTGATTCAACATGCGAGCGTTCTCATTCTCGGGCTCTATTTTTGGCCTGCACAAGAAGTGGCGAAAAACCAACCACTTCTGTGAAAATTGTCTTCCTCCTCCACTACCAACGTGCACAAACAGTAATAGTAATGTCAACATTTTAGGCCAGAGTGACGGTAGTAAGGATGCTACACAATGCACCGTTGTAAATCTGCCAGTGAAGATGAATATTCTTCCTAAAGGCTTGCCTGAATAAATAAAGCACTCTGTGCTTGAGTCGCTTTAAACGTCACTGCCATAAAGATAAGCTGAAAGCGTCCCAAAATTTATGCAAGGTGTCAACAGGCTAAATAACATCAAGCGTTGTAGTATTAAGACGACAACTTGGAATGAGATGGAGCAGCAGCACCAACAAAAATAAGGTGAAGAGTTCCTACTCTTCCTCCTGAAAGCTTTTCATCTCAATCTTGAGGGAGACAGCAGTACTAGTGAGAGGGAAAAAGGCCACCATTATGCTCTTATTTCATTACTTACTCCGATTTAAGGTGCTCGATTTGCTGTGCTTGTTTGAAAAGGTAGAAATAAACTTTTAAAGAGATATGCTTTTACGCCACTTTCCCTCATCACCGCAAGCCTTAACGAGGGAGGGTGGGTGGCTGTGGTGGGATCTCTTTTCAAATACTAATGTTTACCTTTGAACGTAATGGAAATGGGAATTCATAATTTCATTCATTCCCCTTCCTCCTTCCACACTTTGATGTGATGGAAATGAGGAAATACTTCGAAGCAAAAAAATCTGCATGTGGCCACGAAACATTTTTCTCGATTTCGATAAGAATTTTTAGGTCAGCTCTGAACTCACATCCTTTGCACATATGTTTCAGTTTGATTGTGATGATCCACGGGATTGATAAGAGCGTTGGAAATCTCAAAGTAAATCACCCTTAAGCTAATTATCACAAAAAGGTAAAGTACGGAAAATGGAATATGTACTTAAGGTTGGAGAACAAAGCCGACAATAACCGCGGGAAATGATTCATTGCCATGAAGATTTCATCGAGTGGCGTATCACTGAAGGATTTTAAGAACGATGGTCCTAGTCCTGGTCTGAGTAAATAATTCCCAGGAACATAATTTTTTTCTCGATTTCGATAAGAATTTTTAGGTCAGCTCTGAACTCACATCCTTTGCACATATGTTTCAGTTTGATTGTGATGATCCACGGGATTGATAAGAGCGTTGAAAATCTCAAAGTAAATCACCCTTGAGCTAATTATCACAAAAAGGGAAAGTACGGAAAATGGTATTTGTACTTAAGGTTGGAGAACAAAGCCGACAATAACCGCGAGAAATGATTCATTGCCATGAAGATTTCATCGAGTGGCGTATCACTGAAGGATTTTAAGAACGATGGTCCTAGTCCTGGTCTGAGTAAATAATTCCCAGGAACATAATTTAGCATTATGGTGTGCTGAAGTAATGAAGCCGTAGGGTTTAACAATGATGAGGAGAGGGGTTTATCATAAAGCTTTACAAAGTGATTTAGATGATGAGTGAGCGTAGAGCCCATTTCATGGCTTTCATTAGGGCTTCTTCCCTTTCCGTACCGATTAAGAGGGGTTAGCCTCTGAAGTAAAGTAAGTATATATGTATAAGTAGTCAAGTGGTTCCTGGAAAGAGAAACCCAGCCCGGGCCCTTCCCATTTTTTCCCTATTTATTTACTTACTCACTTGAAAAGCAGTACGTAGCACCAGAAAGAATGAAAGCGCCAGTTAAGACCTCACTTCATAGATTTCAACTTCAGTTGCAGGGAAAAAACTACCAGCAGCAGTTCATTACTTCCTAGTTGGATTACTTCTAGTTGGAAAAGTGACTCAATAGTTGCCTTCACCTTCCCCCACTGACTTCCATTTCTGCACAATGAGCCAGAGTAAAATCCAGGGGGAGGTGAAAACGGAAGTACACAAAGAGAATGGAATGCTTGGGCCGTTTTCAAAACTTTGAAAAAGTGGTTGGCCTAGTTGAAAAGGGGTGGTCAGTCTAGGAGAAATGCTGCAGTAACACATCGGAAACTTAGTGGATTTCAAATAAAATTCAACACTGTTTTAGACTGCTAACAAAAATATTTTTTTTATCGCAACGGTTCATTTTCAGTTCTACTTATTAGATGCATTTTATATTTTCAGTGGCAAGTGCTCATTGACAAATTCATTAGTTCCACGAACTATCCCCGCGGGGATCACACGTGCGCTATGATTGCAGAGACTACGCAATTTATTCAACGAACAATTTTATCACTTTGAACGCCCACCAACCGCACCGTTCATTGCCTAATACGAAAAAACACTATATGATTGTTTACTTTTCCAGCTAAATAGAGCAAACATTCACTATTCAATCCATGGCTGTTTAAACGGGCGTGACAATGACAAATGACTCAGGGTAATCGAACTCACTGACGGTTGAGCACGCCTCCAAATGATGTAGTTCCTGGAATCTCTCCCTTCATCTAGTTTGTGCAAACGAGCCATCTAATTTCTATTTACTTAGAGCATGCGACTGTAACTCAAGCTGTAAGATGATGATGTCTTTCCGTAGGTTTACATGAAATCTGATTTGATTACCATCTTAATGTTTTGAATCCTTCGTGTTCATTTTCCCCTCAAAATGAAGCCATGCAAAAAATGATGAATTGTATCTTGTCGCGGTGTATGAGTCCCTCTGTCACTCATTGAGTATGATGCTTAAAGTCCAGACCAGACCATAGAAGTAGACAAAATGAACGTGTGACACTTACCTTTTTTCACAACCAACATAAATCCATGACGCTTAAGCCAGCGGATAAGAGGAAAAAACGGGACTTACCTGAAAAACAAAAAGAAAATAACATCATCATCATTACAATTCCTCAGAACAATCTGAAATATGTATGAATATCTAAAACCAAATGAATGGCCGCCTGTGCGAGTTGTATGAATTGAGATCGTTCTAACTAAGTTATCACTTTTGACCTGCTTTGAGCAGTTTTCGTTCTCTGATATTATGAGTCCGTGGTTTTTAAATAGGTTTATGCGTCTCCATTACTCTAACCTCATTCACCCTCCTGGTCAAGAAACTTTAACCCCAGCAGAAACGAAATAAAATTGCCTTCGATTAACTCCGTCTCCCTAACAAGTCATTGACTTTTAAAAATCTATGGTGTATAGTAGCGGCTCACGGATTAAATAAATGGTTTGTTGATATACTCGATTAGAGAAGTTTGTGCACCCTGTCCGAGCAGCGATAAGCACATCAATTAGGAAGCACTTGGAAGTATTCCATACTACAGTCAAGATTCAGAATATGTAAAACGACCACCTTTTAATTTTTCCGAGGAATATCGTCGTGTTTTTTTTCTACTTTTCTGCTGAAAAATTACTGTATTTCATGGAATGCCAGGAAGAAAATCCATATTGCAGATAGCTCAAAACGCAAGCATTATTTTTTCCGTGAGTGATCTCAACATTTTTCTGAATTTTTATCAGCATTTCTCGATTTTTATAGGAATAATTGCTTTTACTACCCTTCCATCATGTTTTTTGTCCATAGTAAAAACAAACGAGTTTGGACACGTCGTAAACTGTTTTCAGAATGTGTGTGTATGTATTTATATGATAGTTTTTTTGAAACACTGCAATAAAAAAGTCGATACCGTTACTCGCTCGACTTTGGCACTTTGATAAGGTTTCGTTCACTTGGGCCTTTTTTATGCATGTTTGATAGGTGTATGAGATGTAGGCACGATTTTTTTTACCCAGGTTGGATAGAAATAAATGCAGTAAGTACCATAAACGTTTCCTCCCTCTTAAAAAAAGTTTTGCCTGATTTCGTTCCGTATTTTTTTCTAATAAAATCGCCTTCACCTTTTGATACGATTTTTTGCTTTCTTACTGCTAAAAATGACGTTTTCGCGTGTCGTTAACGCGTCTCGTCTACTACATTTGAGTAATAAAAATGTGGAAAAAAATGTCGTGACGTGCCACGCCACCGCTATAGTGCACTATTGGAAGCCTAATCCGTTTTCCTCATATTTGTCCTCCTCTCACAGTATGAATGAATATAGAAAGTCTGACATTTTTTTCCTCTCAGCGTTTCATTGTGTTTTTGTTGTTACCCACTCAAATCACACTAAAATTTAATAAAAGGTAATCACTAAGAAGTGGGAGGAAGTACAAAAGTTTTTTTCTGCTACTCTAACTGGAAAGTACTTTAGAAAACGGAATAAGACCCGTTTTTTACACAACCTGCCAAGCTAAGCTGCACACAGTTGTCAAATAAATAAGTATTTTGCGCATGGGGCCTCCAAAATCGTGTTCGTTTGAGCTGAGGTACTTCACAACTTTCGCCAATTTTATCTTGCATGTAAGACACGTGGCAGTGGTGGTGGTGTTGATGCAGCAGCGAGAGCAACAACAAAAAAAATTAAATGACGGAGTCATACGGAGGCACAGCGATGACCTTTACGTTGACATCACCTAGCATGACATTGAATTTATGCAAATTGTAGACTCCGAGTGCGGGGCCGAGACATGTTTTTCTGAAGCATACATGTGAAATTTAACATGACTCTCGCCATTAAATCATTTCTGCCAGAAAGGACTCGCGAAAGTTATTGTGGAATGGCATGCATATTCGCGACACCTCGATGCAGAGCTGTTTGACTTCACTTCGTAACCGAAGCGAATGAGGTTAAAGTACGTAACTAAAGTTGGGGAGTGAGTGCAAAATTCAAAACTAGAAGAATCCCAGTTTAGTTGCTTCCAGAGACTTAGGCTTCCAAATTCACACTAACAATTTTATGTCCCTACATTTTCTCAAAACTCGTTCAACTCAACTGGCTACAGCAAATTCCACTGTTAGGCGCTCGTCACTCCACAGCCGTTGACATTTCAATCTTGCTGTGGGCGTAAAATAACGATGTCAATGGAAATTGGCGGGGGCGAGAACAAATTTTCTTTTTGTAGCGGAGTGAACTTCTAAAGTGGATGCCAGAATAAATGTAAGATACTACCTGTGTCTCCAGTCATTTGATATGGCATCAATGAAATATATCAGCATTATCAAACTGCTAATGCCTAATTACTGTCATTCTGTTGTCGTTCATAATTTCCATACGTCACTGTAGGAAAGCAACAGATTGGAGCTTTCTCTTACTCGCGGAATGAAGTAATTCCGTTAAAGTTTTCATGGTCCGTGTATTTTCAAAAAGTCCTCTAAATACATAGGCGTTAAATAAATACGAATACGAATGTAAGAAGTAGGACGTAACGTGAGTGATTCAATTCAAGAAAGTCGATGATTTTCATGAGTGCCTGCTCCCTTTGCACTATTTATGCGTGCATTATTGTTGAATGAAAGTACTTATGTATGTATGTACCTCATTAAAGAAACTTTCGCGCACACCTTAAAAGATTTCGACTTTTTTGCTGCTGATCCACCCGCAACTAAGCCGCATAGTTACTTTGCTATCCTCATTACCGATTATTAGGTTTCAATTTGGTAGGGTATATCAAGTACCTCCACATACATATTTATACTTAGGATCCAGCATCACTGTCTCTACAAATAGTTTTGCTAGATGGGATGCACGACTATAGTCTGGAGAAACAGGGAGAACTGTAATCTACGGGAGAGTGAAAGTGAAACATAAAAACTTTTGTTGTCTGGCAACTTCCCCTGCTGAAGCAGAGCACATCACCTGCACTGAAGTACTAGGTGAGACCAATAATAATCATACAAAGAACATGAGTTACCTCAGGAATTTTCCCTTACTACCATTAACAGCCACACCATATTTCACTTAGGTCAACCCTCCCTCTCCATCCGAGAAGGCAAAAATAAAACGCGCGCGGATAACAATGCGGATATCACAAGAACGATTCCCTTTTACTCGACAACATAAAATTTCAAAAATGCCTGCAGTATAATTTCAGTTTTTGCGTCATATCCAAACTAAAATTGCATTATTAATAAGTGCCAGCATATGTATGCACTCTCGTTCTGGAGGCTGGGGAAAAGCAAAGTTGTTGTTATTTGTCTGGTGTGTTACGTGCCTGCCTGGTGGCTATAGCGCCCCTCCACGATTATCATTATAATCCACGTAGAGGTGGAGCAAAGTACCCTGCTCCGGGGCCTGAGTTATTGTGTTTATCCTTATGTTTATTTTTATTCATAATTGTATTAATATCTCCTTTGTTCCAGGATTAGTTTTGCAGATATAGCAGAAAACTAGGAGCTGAAGGGTCCTCTCCTCACGTCTACTCCATGAGACTTTCACCTGTGCCCTGCATTACTTACTGATGCTGCAGTTGATCAGCAAGTTTTTTCACGGGATTGCGGTGTAAAATACTTTCTAGTGGTCGGTATGTTGCACGCTGGCACTTTGGAAAGGGGGATGGGAAAGCTAAATGCAGAAAGTTTGGGGCCGCTACGGACAGTAAATCTTGAGCGGAGAGGAAAGTATGCGCCATAACACTTTATTTCCGAGATTTTTTTCCGTCCAGGATAATGTTCGTTACATAATCAGTACGCCACTTCATTCCACGCAGAGCTGGAAGAGCTGGGGTACCTCCTGGCTGAACCAGGGAAAATAGAATAACTCACATATGCCTCTCCTCGTGCTGATGATTCAAAGGAAATGCGGAGGGCTACTGCAACGAGCGAGTGAGGCTGATTGTTATGCGGACACATGATCAGGGAAGGATGCTGGGAAATTTCGGGGGTAGCATAATACTTTTTTCAATGGAGGAAAATACTGATTTTTGGAGAGATACTAACACCAAGAGTTAGTGCGTAATTTTTTTTGGAAAAGTAATACTTTCTTCTTTTCAAAATGAGGTTTCCGCAATATTTCCTGAGAAGTGAAAAAAAAAAACAAAAAATGCCGACGTGGAACAGTAATAATGGCAAAACCTGGAATGTGTAAATTTTTGAAGGAGGAATGAGATGCGGTAAATTTATCACAATCATAGACAATTTTTAGAGATGTGATTTACGCAAACGGCGAACATGACAGAGTTTCTGTTAACAGAGGAAAAATACGTTAGAAATGTGATCTTTAAAGTCAACTGAGCTGTCGAGCCTTCCATTTCAATACGAATGAGAAAATTGGAGTAGCAACGATTTTTAAAATCCAAAAAAATCAGGTGGACATTTGAATCAGTTGGTAAATAATATTAACATAGCGGAGATTTTTACACGTATTTAAGTACAAAAGTTATGCCTTAGTGAAAACTCATGTTTCCAAAAAAATGAGTCGTAACTTCAACGCCAAATCTTCCAGCATTCCAATCCTTACAATACTACTAGTTTAGTTCATTCATCTCTGTAGAGATTTGTAGACTGATGGTGAAGGAGCCACTTTGTCACGATTTTCATGCATTTGAGGTTTCCTCTTATATTTTTTTGTCTCTGTTGGCGAATTTTCCAGTAACTTGGCAGGGTTCTCAACACTATAACTACCTGGAATATTTTGAGTGGTGCAATTCTGCTGAGATAGTTAGCATCCACGCAGTTTCCACAATAGTTCCTTGTTGAGTATTTGTTTCTAAATTTTGATTTTGATGCACTCAATAGATATTCACTACAATGAATACTTAGGACAAACCTATTCATTCCTTTATATTTACTAAGGCACTAGTTAGTTCTACAGTAATTCAATAATAATAGCTTTCTTCGAGAACTCGGTAAGTATTAGAGCAACAAAATCATGATCACTAATTGATTGGCTATGTTACAGCGTGAAATCATAAGCTTACCATTCCCCCTCCCAGCAATTTTTTGAAGCTGATACAGCAAGTAAGTGGAAAGAGGATGCAAATCTTCTCAATTCACGAATATAATCAGCTTACAGAATTATCCACACTTCAAAGAAAGTTGATGGAAGTGCTTTGTCTCCTCACAAAGTGCGATGCAGAAGTGAGGAGAGAAGGGAATTTTGCGGGGATGGAATTTCTTCAAAAACGTCCCGAACCGGGATTTGCGGGAGGCTGGAAATCCCGACCGTGCCAAAAATCGCGGTTGGTTTTTGGTTTTTAATTGCTACTCAATTCCCGGTTGCCTAATTAATTAATCTTATTGATAATCCAACGTAATACTACACTACTTTTTTTCGTACACCATATAATTAATTCGAGAAAGTCAACATTATCATAATTTACATTATACACATATATTCACATCTTTGCCGTAAGGTCTTATACAGACATAAAATTTTTCGATTTTCGCGAAGTTTTCCAACACTTTAAGAAATCCGGGACTTCCACAAATTTTTCCCGTAATTCACAAAACCCCGGATTTACATAAATTTTTCCAGTACTTCACAAAGCGAGGGATTTTCTTACCAATTCAAACAAAATTTGCTAGTCGGGATTCAGGATCAGGGAGCAAAAAAAGTCCTCGGGCCGGGATTCTCCCAGTTGGGCCCTCTACAAATCCCAGTAACGGCGCTCGATAGATAGGCAAGAAATTCCACCCCCGGAATTTTGTTTAACGGGCTGCTATGGAAGCTATTTTTTAAATTCTCTTTTCATAACAGGAAATTCCTATTACCAAGTAATTAGAGTCGGTAAGTTAAGGGAACTCTGAAATTGATGATTTTGCTTCCATATATTTGTGTATTAGTACATCATAGATGGATATCACGTTCCACTTGTGTGTACGCCACAGAAGCGAGAAATCTTCCAAGATGGAAAAAGTAGGCAGCAGCTAGGAGCATACCTAGGTACATTTCTACTGATTATATGTACCCGTACTACTTACTTACTTACTGCTCCAACAGCAGAGTCCCATCTCATCTCAATCTCATCATCATCATCATCATTACCCAATTTCCACCATTCATTACTGAAGCTTCAAAGCCTTTAGTTGGATTCCACGTCCCCGAAAAGAGGGCAGCGGTTCCCTACTACTGATACTGGTGATTTTGCGTGGGGTCGATTTCCATCCCGTAATTTTCACATTCCGCTTTTAAGGTTATACCGGCCAAAACCATGAAAGTTCTTCCTTTCAAGTGAAAAATAGATGAGAAGCTGATCAATTTCTCAAAGACGAAATTAAATGCACCTACGCTTTGAAGGAGATGAATGAGCTTATAAGTAATATTTTGCTAGAAACTTTTCCCATTTGTCAAACATTACAGGTAATAACAGCTCGAGTGAAAATTGAAAAAGTGTGGTAGCCCAAATTAGAAAAAAAGGAAATTTTCGTGGGAGGGGGAGTCAGTAGTCAACAAGACGTCAGCAATCAGCTTTGCAAAGAAGGTAGTTAAGAGGTAGAGGCCAATGAATCTCACTCAAGTTTACCAAGAAGACTGAAATGCTTTGGAAGAAAATTAATTCCCAGTAAGGAATAGAGGTTTTAACCCCACATTTAACAAAGTGTGATGTGGTGGAGTGACTAACTCGTGCGGAAATATTCACGTTAAGATTGATAAAGCACTAAAGTTGTAATGCACTAACGTTTAGGATTCTCCACGCTACCTATTAGAAGTTGTTGAGGAGAACTATCAGGAAGAAAAGTGTGACCTATGCACTCCCACCTATATCATTAAGGCTTCGCATTTCAGTCGAATAATGATAACGATGACAGTTATAATAATATAGAGAATGCATTATGCCCATAGTCGTTACTACTCCGGGAAGAACACTTGAGCACAGATTTTGAAGCCTTCTTCAGCGTGCTCCACCTCATCATCCTCCAATTGTGAATAGGAGCAAACGGCTGGTGCGGCAGAATGGAAGGGAGATGGATAGAGATACCCATAGCCAGGGAGAATGGGAAGGTTGAGAAAATCCTGAGCAAGCAAGATTATAAAACACTCGACAGATAAAAGGGAAAATGAAAATACTAGTACCATCCCAGCAGCATTATCCATCCAAAGCTTGATCCAATACGAGCTTATGTACTGTATGCATATGTGTGTATGTGGGAGTGCAAGTGTGTGTTTTAACGGACGGAAGGAATGTGAAACGGGGATAAGGGAGCATTTTACCGAATCGCAGTTAGGAACTTACCTGGGATATGAAGGGAAATTAGGGCATGGGAAAAAATACACATATTGCAGACTTTCGGATATTTTGGTATGATAATAGTTCCTTTCCCCCAAATCAACAATCCCAGTCCGTCTGACTGACTAGAATAGCCTTCGTGGAGAAAGGCCAATGCTGTTAGTGGAGCGGACAAGCTCTTTTTTTATCAAATACGTCTGCTCTTTCATGTTAAAATTAATACTTTCACTTATTGAAACACTGCTTGATGTGAAAGTGGGGTAGAAAGGGGAAAAAGAAGGCAGGCTGGCATTTTTGCTTCCTTTGAGGATCAATTATTTTTTCCTCTCTTTCTTCCCCTCCTCTCATCTGAAATGCAATGCAATAATAAAACGTATTTCTCCATCATTTCCCTCCTCTCCTGAAGAATCAAGGACTCTACTAGCTGGATCGAGATCGAGTCGAGTCCTTTTGCAACACCAACATCGACCTTATTCCACTTGGATAATTTATTCTTGGGGCGCATAACGACAACAGCAGTTCTATACGCTTCCCTCATCCACTAAATTAATTGTTGCTTAACCGATGCTGATTTAAGTACTTATGATTGCCATAGGCAGTCTTTCCTCCAACTCAAGATTTTCTCCTTTATTGGGAAATAATGCATATCAGATCCCACTCGATGAAGAAATAACACTGGCATTGAACTGACTTGGGTTGGATCGGACTGATGGGGAACTCAAAACGCAACGTATAGTATTTTGACCAGAGGATCTGCTAAAAATCGAATATTGCTCTTAATATTAAAGCATTCCTACTACGTAAGGAGCATTAAGTGTCGCAAGGGTGGACACGGTTTGATCGATAATTCATTAAGTGCAGTACGACACAAGAAAACGACAACGACATTGGCGCGGGCCACCCCTTAAGGCTAGGAGCAGCAAGATGTTTAGTCGCCTATTGTGTGTGACGCCACCGTTATGTGAGCAAATAGTGAAAATAAATATGCGAAATATGAGCCTGCCTATCATTCTCATCCGTCTAGGGAATTTTACAAAAAGTTCGCAGCTTATTACGATGCTTACGTAGAAAGCATAGTATTGGGATCAATGTCTGTCTGTCTGTCTGCACACGATAACTTCCGAACGCCTCCACCGATTGACTTCAAATTTGAAACAAAGGTCCCTTGGGGCCCCGGACGGAACCCTATTTCTTTTCAGCATTTTTGGTCAACGGCGGGAGGCAGGAGGAGTGAATAACTGTTATATGACACCATATACCATGTGATACATCGTTTGGAAGTCCTTGGAAAACTATGTATAACCAAACTATTAAAAACTTTGGAAAATGTACCTCCGGGGGGTCAGAGGTCAATAATTTAATAACTTTGGAGCGCGTGGGGCGATTCCCTCCAAACTTGGAATATGAGTTGCTGAACTGCCTTGAAACAAAGTCCTACATTTCCAGTCATAACGGTCAACGGCCAGAGGAAAATAACGGTTGAAACTCGTTATAAATCTTGTAATACCTCGTTCGAAAGCTTTTAAAAACTCTTTAAATGACCGTGTAAGCATCGTTTTTGAATTTTAACTAACAGGTTTATTTATTATTACTTCGTCGTTCGAGTGGGATTCACTATGTGATGGGTTATTAAAGCCGTTATCAGGGATTCCATTTTGTGAGAATGTTGCAATCTCCCTAGAAGTTCATTTTTCATCCAGCACATTCCGAAGCCATATGAAGTTTTAATCAATGGCAGCATACCTAGAAATTCATTATATAAAACCTCCAAAATGAAAGAGCATCGCGGAGATCAATGCCGAATTAAGTCGTAGAAGCAAATGTATTGAAAACGAGGAAGGTTTGTTTTTGATGCTAGATCATTCTAGCACAGATTCCATGTTTCAGATTTTATCTCCAGTGAATAGACATTTTTTAAAGAGTTTTAGAACATCCTTTAGTCTTCAGCAGTAGCTTCGAGAACACACATTATACCTTCTCCTGGGAGAAAGGAGTTCATCATATCGCTCAACTAGGCAACCGTGGTTTGTTTGTTTGTTTATCGAAATGTAAAAATGGGGCAGAGACAGCAAGGCTGGTATAAAATCTCCAGTGTTGGAAAAGTTGCACTGCACAACTTCCCTCTACAGTTTTCTTTTGAACAATTTTAAAAAATCAACAGGACCTTCAAATCACTCAAAATCATTGTATAATTGCTCATGGTAATAAATTCTCGCTTTAAATGGGAAAATGATCGAAAAATCAATCAACCAAAAGCGTTTGATGTTGTATTCGTGAAGAATTTGTGATGACTGAGCCAAGGATTTCCAAGGAAATGATCTTGGGCTTCAGTGAACACACTGAATGTGGCCATTATAATGAGTGCAAAAACATTTCTCCGGAAAGTTGTTATCAGATTCGTAGAGTCATGTTTACCTATGATTATTTTTTTCAGGGGAGCATTTGTTTTTCTCGAAACTTTCAATTATCTGAGAAAAAAATAAGGCTATAAGGATTCCCTGACTTTTTACCCCATTCGCCTTTGTGCAATTTCAACAATTCTGTTAGCTTTCCCCAACCGCGCTATAGGGACTGTCACAAGCATAAATAGAGAATCTGCTTGGAGAAACTAGTTGAAGTGAAAACATGGCATTTTTCTCATGCCACCGACCTACCAACCAAAGGAAAACAAATTGAAGGGAGGAATGTGGAAATGGATGAAAGTTTACATCACTTCCAATATCTTACACATCTATCTCCACCATTATTTTCCACTTTACTCTCCAGATCCGTCCATCCACTTTTTTCGTAAACAATGCTGACAGCTCCGAGGAATGAGTAAACTTGAAGAAATTGAAATTCGAAAAGTGCTTAACAAACTTCGTTAACTTATCTCTTCATATGTCTGTTTTCCCTTTGCAATCTGCCTACCACCACCATCGCTCCCCTTTTCACCCAGCATGTACTTCATAAACAGAAAGCATATGCATGAAATGATATACTATAGTGGTGAAGTTTGCCGTTTGCCCTCTTGCTTCCAAACTTCCCAAAGATGGATGGATGGGTGCTGAGGAAAGGGAGGAAATAATAATGTTTCAAGATCTAGTTATGTTCGCAACTTGTAAATGCTGCCATCGCATCGCATCTCGCATGCCCATTTCTTAGCTTTTTTCGCATTACATATTTCGCAGCGTTTTATAAGGACAATAAGAGGGGAAAATATGTGGAAAAAAGTTGAATTTCCTCTTCTCTCTCTCTCACTCTTCACTTCGAAGAATGGATGGATGGATAAAGGGTTTTCAATGCGAATATTTTCGTTCAGCCCGAGACGAGTAAGTGAATAAGAAGGACAGTCTAGTTTTCTAGTGGCTTAGTTATATAACAAGGTTCACCAGTCCTCCAGAGATGTCTTGAATAATTCATGAACATGTCAAAGGTTTTTGGGAAAAGATGGGCTTTCCAAAGACCGACAATACCACCTCCTGATTGTTTGCTCTGCGGGTAAAGTGGTAAGCTGTTTTTCCTGGTTGAAGACCATATCATTTCCACTCTCAGCGTTGCATGCGGCTCATCCCCTGAATATTTGTCAAGTTTTGCACGTACTCCACAGAATTTTGAAGGAATCGCAGCTTTATCCACATATTATTAGGGCGCATTCCTCACAGTCAACTTTTGAAAACCATGAAATCACTGTTTCATTTTCAAATATTTGAGTAAAACAATTCGCCCCAATAAATTTTTCGGGATGGATCAGATCAACAGACTCATACCTTCTGGAAGAATTTCACCCGACTTCACAATTGATCCTAATGATTTAAAGTGCCTGATCCCTTTTCGGCTCACATGTGTGTTCCAAGAAGTGTGAACTTGGATGAGTTAGACTGCCTTCCCTTTCGAAAACCGTCTTTCAGGAAAAAGGGGAAAAAGTTTTGGCCCTTACGTAAACCACAAGTATAAAGTGTGAAAAAAACTCCAGCCCTTTCCATTTGTTATGCTTCTTGTACTGGGATATAAATAAATACATACATTTTGTCGGGCATAATGACATCATGTCTGATTTCACCACGTGGCGATTTTCATGGATTTCTCGCAGTCAGTTGAATAAAATTCCGATAAAGCTTACTGTGGTCGTATCATGCTTACATATTCTATGAAAAAAATTAACATTAGCTCATCATTCAATTCTTGATGGAGCTCTTCAGACATCCTCAGCAGGAAAAAAAATCCAAGTCTATCAATGCTGATATGAAAGCTAGCTTTACTTCTACTGCTTAGCGTTACTTCCTCTATTGTATGAGGACATCCACTCAAAAAGTTTAGCGAGCCTACAAACAACGCGACACAGCAGCAAAATATATATTCCCCATGCATGAAAAAAAGCCGGAGCGGAATTGGCGTGGTTCTTCATGTGAACGCTCCACTGGATAACTTGTTTTGTTGATTGGGTGAACAACTGAGAGAGAGATGATATTTTATTAATGCTATTCCCGAAAATGAAGAAACATTCATTGGGGTCACCCCACCCGCATAAAATTTGTATCACTGCCAACTCAGCTATGAACGTAAATGATCACGGGAACGCACTAGAAAGTTGTGTTTTACTGCTGCGAAAGCGACTGGATGAGTGAATTGAAGCGACTACTACTACTTACTACAGCTACTCAACTCATTCACTGCTATTTGGTGCAGTTCCTTTAAAGGAAAAAAAACTTTTTTTTTATCTTCTCTATTTCATTACTTCCTTAATAAAGAAATGTAGTGGTAGTAGTGTAGTAGAGCAGCTCTTTTTGTTTATTCATTCCATTGTTAAGGCTTTGTTTGATCAAACATAATCAAGTTCCGAAAACGTGGGGGAAGAATGGAGACGTCTGGAATGGAATGAATGCGCTTTACATCCACAATTACATGATGCTAGTAAACATTCTTATGATTTTTGGCAAGTAATCAAATTTCAAGTCTCTGCGAACAATGCCTCCGCCGCTCGTAATCTTGCAGTTAAAGGCTTTTGCACTGGCGTATACTTAATCTCAGCCAGCGAATTGGAATAAGAGAGTACGATCGAGATTTGGTGTGAGAGATACCCGGTGATATTCGCATGGAGGTACTCCCCCTATTCCAGTACAGTGAGTGGCAATAAGTATTATTTCAACAACGATTTTACTCCAACCTAAAAGTCGAAAGCAAATGCATTTACAATCACCGGCAAAAAAATTAGGTAACTCAGTAAGCGTGTTGATAAAACAGACGATGTTTTAATTGTTTCTGTATAGTTTCTTTATCTGGAGAAAAAATAATATTGACAGTATTCCTTGTCGCCATAAGCACACACGTCCTACACGGACGATTCTTGAGCCATGAAATCATCCCAGGGATTCTTTGGAAAGTAATTAATTTAGCTCTCTTTGTTTTCCCATTCAATCGAATTTTCGTGTGGGTGTCCCTAATGAACGCGACAGTGGAATCAATACAATCCAAAGTCATTACTGGGCTTGAGTAGAAAGGAACGAACGATTGAAGTAACTAGAAGAGATATTTAAAGCTTGAACTGTGCCACTACAGTTTCACATTTTAGCACCAATTTTTAATTAGCGAGAGCTACAAAGTAAATACTACGTAAAAATAGACTCATCCGTACAGGAAACAATGTTTGTTCTAGAAAAAGTGTTTACTTCGTCGAAACTCAACATCAACTGCATGTTTCCATTCCAATAGGTGGGAGTGTAGGTAGAGAGGGTGGGTTGAACTCATGGGATTGATTCCTATTTCAGTAAAAAAAATATTTTTCTATCCTTGGAACTTTTTTCCAAATATAGATGCGATATACTAAATTAATAGAGCAAAATATAAACCACCTCAGTTCGAAGGAACAAGCAGAAATAAAATCCTACATCATTAGTTCATTTGATCATCATAATGAGTTTCTGATTTGAACTTGACCTATTGACCGATGAAGTGTCACTTAAATGCTACAAGTACGGAGAATTGTTTGTCCTCGAGTCAGTTTCCAGCTAAAATTATGATTAGTTATCAGCGAAAAATGATCTTTTTTTTTGTGTGAAAGGGCATTCTATCAATGAAGGTTAAGAGACGTAAGAGCTCCTTCAATGGAGAAAGTCAAGTTCAGAAAATGGGATGCGAAAGAGTCACTTCCATCCTTTGTACAACTACTCTACTACTCCGTCCACCAACCAACACCAACTTGACTTCCTCCATCCATCTGCTTGTTTACCACCACTACTATCACAAGTAGATATTGTTTATGTATTTATATAAAATGGGGAAGCATTAAGATAAAAAGGGGGAGAATGAGGTCAACTTGTGCAATTTCTTTTCTGCTTTCTCTCGAGGATTGTATAACAACTTCAAACCAAACCACTTCCGACTGCTTAGAGCAAACATGGAGCTAGAGAGCCCAGCGTGTCCATGTCTTTATTATTCTGTGTAGCCATTAGTGAAACAGGATAGAAATTCTCAAGAAAGAACTTGAGTTAGGCGAAATGACTCCCACTGCAAAATATACGTACTTTACGTATCTCAGCCCCATCCACTTCTACTAATGTTTTGACGCGAACGCGAAAAATAAGTAAATTAGCATAAATAGTTCAACGGAATAACAACGTACATCCCCCACTTCATTTCTCACTCGGAGGCATGCAAACCATCAATTAAATTTTATAGGTGGCACAAAATACTTTCCGCAGTTTTGTACAGCCGTCAAACTAATTCATCCGACTTTGACTTTGTATTTCATCAAAATTTAAAACCCCACTCACTCAGTTCATGGCCAAATTGCTGCGGCCACCAGATGTGTGCGCCTACGTTCTTTTTATTAAATAAGAGTGGTATGACATGAGTTTGACAAACAAACAAACTTAATAATTAAGCAGACAATTCTCAAAGTCATCGCACACGTACGCATACCAGATCAGTAAGTACATATTTACTTAAGTTACTTACCTTCAAGAGCAAAAAACCGTTATAAAATGGTATACTTATATGGACGCCTCTTTTGAAAAGCGTTATATAACGCGGTGAAATACACTCCATGGCTAAGCATTTGTCAGAGTTGCCACAAGTTGCAGCATTAGTGAGCCTGACCTAATTAGTGAGTTTACTGTCCACATGGGAATTTAAAAAATTTGCCTGAAAATGAAGCTCTGCTTTCAACCTAGGCCCACATTCCGTTTCCTCAACTGAGCATTCCAAAAACTTTGAGGAATGTTAAGTTGAGCCTCCAACTTACAGCAACAATACTGTAACTGTTCAGCTCGCGCGTGCTTCTTTTCGAGTGAGTGAAAGATATGGTGCGAGCGATCTATTAGCTATCTTCCACTCATTAAAATACTTTATGCTCTCGTGACACTTATTTTATAAACATCATCTCAAAATTTTCACAAGACAATGGAGCAGGTCCGACTCAAAAAAGTTGGGGAAAAACTGTGAACAAGTAGAAAAGTAAGTTAAGGTAAATCTGTCACAGGGAAGCTAAAGTTTTTACCACCGACACCACCACGACTTAAGTTCTTATGTGTGGTCTAGTAGTTGTAGCAAGTTTCATGCTGAAGCAAAAAATCACACACCAGTTATCGCGGAACCGCACAGGAAGAAAAAAAGAAAGTAAGTTTAGGGAGTCATTATAGTATTGGAGGAAGAATTGCATGAATTAAGTAGATCCATTTCCTTCATTAAGGAAGACGTAAGAGGTGATTTCCTCCTTGAGATTATTCATGTGGCGGAGAAAAGTGGAGCATGCAAATTTTTTTATAACATATCTTAAGGTAACAGCTGTCAGTAAAAAGCCACGTGAGCAACTCTTCCTTTCCTTGAAAATACCTTACTATGCATGGTATAGGTACATATGCCTGTATCGCATGCTTAAGGGGGAAGGAAAGTGTGCTTAATCTAAAGTTCCGCATCTGAGAACACCACTGGAAAGTGGCTTAAGTGTGAAGTAGGGCTTCTAAATGTCCTGGAGAAAAACTTTTTTTCGCTTTGTAATCTACTACTCCGAATGAGATAAAGTTGACTAATGGCAATAAGTATGATTGTTAGTGACTTCGAGCATGCTGTGAAAAATGAAGTTTGAAAATAGATAGTTTATGAGCTAAGCGGTGAATAAAAGCTAGCGGAAAGGAAGATTCTCACTTTCTCCGGAAAAAATTGACATTTTCTTCTTTAGACAAACTTACTTAAGTGTTTTTAACAATTTATTTGATTGCATAATTTACTCGAGACTTTTGCGGAAGAGGAAAAGAGTTCTTAAACTGTTGGTGCCTATAGTACTTTCCGCAAGTGTTTGTATCACTGCGTTGGTAGATAGATTCAACCAGCCGATTCGCAAAAAAAAACTTTTGACAAAAGAATCCTCTCATAAAGAATGTACCAGTCGTATGGATTTCATTTCCACGTGCAGCATCCCATTTTCAGGGGAAAATGGAGAAACGGCGTGAACATAATTAATTAATTTAAAATTCCTTCATTTCACAAAGCCGATCTATTTGTGACACTTTGAAGTCTTCGAAACCTAATGGTACTTATCTCTACCGGAGATCAATGAAAATATCATGTTTTGTAAAAACTTTTCCGGCTTTGTGAGGGGAATGGTGAAAGTCATTTTCATTTGCTGCTGCTGCTGAAAGCCCTCAACATCAAAGGGAAATTAGGTCGTGCAACAGATTCAGTGGATTCCGTGTGAGTGTGTGCGTAATACAAATTCGTATTAATTTGCAATGAATGCTGATTTAAAGTCACCTTTGATTTCCCAATAAGTAGGCTTACAGTTGTCGTGGATAATAATATGGAATGTCGAATGCGTCGCGGATCCTCGCTCTCATACTCACTCACATCACTCCTGCTCGGTAATTTGCGAGGAGAGAGTGTATGGAATAAAAGAGAAAGAGGAAACGAGGGAGAGGGTGAGCGGACTAGAAAATAAATGAGATGAAATATAAAAAAGGCAAGCCTGTAGCCTTTGCCTTCCAGTGCCTGCCAAAGGGCCAGTACCCCACTCCACTCCAGTACACTGTCCGTGAATGTAATTTAAGCACGGATGGATGGATAGATGGATGCATGCATGCTTGCATGCATACATAGATACATCTCTGGTATTATTTTATGTCATTCCAATTTCCCCCTCTCCGGCGTACACTTCCAGGCAGAGGGAGAAAATTTGTATGCACCACCCGTCTCTGCCCAAAGATAGTACATGGATCTTCTTTGATTTTGATTGCCGGTCCTAAAAGTTTTATGAGTTCTTCATAATTGATGGTGGAGGATAGAGAGGGATGAGAAAGCGTACAAACAACATGGGAATAAGGAGGAAAAAAAGAAGGAGGCAAACATAACTCTAACGCAGGCAGGTGAAACGAGTTTGACACTGTACAGGAGAAAATTATGATTCATTGTGCAAAAACGACATCTTAATGTGCCCGCCCACATCCAATCTACTAGTACCGGAGAGCATACGGCCACCGATTGATATGCCCACCGAGACGTCATTCGCTGGCTTCTTGGTTACTTTCCTCATTTTTTGGATTTTAGTGCTACTTTCAGTCCGGGAAGAAATTGTGGAGAAAGTAAAAGTTCTCCAGTAATCGCAAATACATTACCACACATGCACTGCACGGATTGAGTGCACTGCGGAATCATGGACGTAGATACTCGTACTCATTAGGTTCACATGCGGCTTAAAAAGGAATAAAAGGATACGTGAGTAAAATTCATCTTGCCGTAATTTTTTCACCATCCAGCGTTTCAAAACTAGCTTCTGCAGGCTTTCTCCGATTATTTTTTTGTTTTGGCGTCATGCAATCCGATCGTGTGTGAATGGATGTAACAATACTCTAGGTGAGAGAGGAAGTGATCGTAATTGGGAGGAGTATTCTTGGTAATGGGAAGTTTCCACAATTTTTTTCTTCATTTTTTTTTGTTTCACTCAACCAGCCCTAGGCCGGAACCGTTGATTTGGGGGAAAGTGGGTTGTTCCTGTTTTGACTGTTCCTCCGTGATTCATTACGTGAGAGGCTGAAGCTCTTTCTTTCCAAGAACGGGAATTATTAGGAAAAAATCCTACCCAGTATTTAATTAAGAGTTTGTTTTAATGTAAAGTTATAGCAGTAGTAGTTATAGTACTCCGGGATATTTGAAGTTTGGGAACAGGGAAATTGTAGGTAGTCGTCCTCTCCGTCTTTTTTAAAGTTAATAGCATGGCAAAGTAGGAAGTTTCTTTTAAATTACAGAGCCATTTCAAGGATTAGAAATCAGTGATTCATTTCCTGTTGCACCACTTTAAGTACTTACATGGCAACATGATTTGGGAGCTTCATCATCTCCCCCTGGGAAAGTTCTCTTTTAAGAGGAATGAATAGCAATAAGCGCTTGATTTCCTTGATGGTTTTAATGCGCAGCCAGCCCATCCACTTTTCATTTTATGGAGATGCCTTCCGGGTACACCCAACGGGAGTGAACTCATACTCGTAAATGAAGAACTCCAAGTAATATGTTAAACCATCAGGTAAATAAAAAAATGAAAATGCTTTCAGAGAACATGAAGTAAGTAAGGCCTGGCTGGTTTGTTTCACATACTGCAAACAAATCATACATTTTGGAAGCCTCCAGTAAGTTAGAATGTGCTTCGCCGTGCATAAACTTGAAGACAAGTAAGTGCTTACTTAGTACGTGGAAGTTTTGTTTCCAGGATGTGAGTGTATGTTTTTTCTTGCTTCGCACGGAAGACCACAGTATTGATCCCGTAAAATGTAGTAGTTCCACATCTCCCTGACAATATCTCAGCATAATGTATTAAATTTGGTGCAAAATAACTCTGACATGCCAATTTCCTCTTGATAAATTGCGCGAAGGTTTTTATTACATGAAAGGAATGAAAATAACAAATTATTTTTAGAATGCAAAAAAAAAATTGTCGATGTTTTATTGCTTTCCTTTGACCTTATTAAATACGCCGAACTGCTACTTTTATTATGAGCGGTAGGGTATGGGGCTGGATAATCTGCAGCAAATGGAAGCTGAACAGTTCGGTATATCACTGGAAAAATACATTATTACTTACTTTCTGATTCTTCAATATCAAGCATAAATAGCCGCTGAAGTTCGTATGTTTCCGCACGTTCCCATTTTTATTCAGTGACTTTTTGTAGCTCAGGCTCCGATGAGTGATATCTATTAGATGAAGATTAATAGCCGAGCATGGTTGCAGAGCCTACATTAGGTAGAATTCAAAAGCTCAAGGCATTACAAAGATATTCAGTCACGGACCCTCGACTACCTTAAAAAGTCGAGGGAAAACCTGTGAAAGTACTTTCGAACAAAACGTGAAGGAGAGAGAGAAAAAAAGATAATAAAATGGGATTCACGATTTCATAAGTGTAGGTAGTTCGTTACCGTGCCTTGATGCACAAATGCACAATTTTTTTTGGTTAAAAATGGGGAAGATATCATGAGGCTAGGTGGAAGTAGCATATATGATAATCTTTTTTTCGAATCCATCCATCCTCTCCTAATGCATCCAAGCCAATTTTTTCCCAAGGATATGCATTACAAACACAGAGGGAAAGCTACACTTCTCCTCCTTTTCCGAGGAGGTGATGATTTCGTTACTGGTTCTTGCCCTTTTGAAGAAGAAGAAGAAGAAGAAGAAGAAGGAGGAGGAGGAGGAGGAAAGAGAGCTGGGAATAAAAAAGCAGTTTGAGTAAACGTTGAAAACCATAAGTGAAACAAGGTGACCTCACATTCTCCACTTGAAAATCTAGTAATGTAGTTAGTTACACGGCACACACATATGGAATAGTGAGCAGGAGAACAAAGAGTTGGAGGAAAGGGATGCTACTACTAGATACTTCCATTTCCCCCAGCTCACGTAGCTAAAACCACTTGGCTGCTTTGAAGAAGGAAAAAAAGGAGAGGAGAAAGGGAGAGCAGAACCTCACTTTTCCTCTACAAGATGATGATTATTATCATTATTATTATTCGGATTCTTTTTTTTCTGCAGCAGCGTGGCAGCAGCAGCATCAACGGAAGCAACTTTTTTTCTGCTAACAACGTGATACATGAGAGATAAAGCAATGTTTTTTATTGCAGATACGAGCCGGAGCACATACCTATACCGGGGAAAAGTGGTATTTTTTCCGGTGGGGGTATGGTACGTACTCCTCAAAAATAAACAGATATGTATGGGAAATATGCATGCAGCATCTTAAGACTCTGATATAATACGTCCGAAGTCACTGGGATATATTCACTACGAAAAAAAGCGCCAACACCCTACCACCACAAGTACGGCCGCAAGACCTGAGGTAAATTGCTCATATTTTGTTCCATTTGTAGTATGTGGCCTCCAAGTAATATCCCTCCGTGGTATAGGGTCATAGGATAGATCCCTCTCTCCCAGGTTTATTTTTTTCTGTCTTATTGTTAGAGCCAGAACAGGGCTTCACCTGTGTGTAAAGTATTATGGATCCATATCTAATAATAAGATTTACATCTCATACTCTGCTGCGTATACTGCAGTTTATGTTTTCCCTAGTCCACATCAAATAGGACGATGTATGGAAATTTGTGGAATATTTTTTATCAC
>JAHZNH010001540.1:0-11810 GCA_027744355.1 Tyrannoseira gladiata | reverse complement strand
TCACATTGGATTTGCTGCACTGGATTCAGTTCTCATTGTTTCCGGAGACCTTGCTGCCTAAAGCTACCCAACTGCTTCTATTTATCTAAATTAAATTTAAAACTAAGGTTTCATGTAAACATTTGACACGTAAGCATATTCGGCCTTAACATACACAAGTTACCTCTACAAGAATACAAGAAGAAACATTACCGTCTCGGCGGACAACAAGAGCTTATTGAGAGACTTCATCTTCGTCGTCAAAATTGGTTGTAACGGCTTTCTGTTGGAACAGGACTTAAATATTCAGAAATTCCAACATGTCTGGTCCTGAAAAATTATATATAAGTAAAATGCAGATCTATCCAAACACCCAAAAAATTGGAAAAGTTCGCAAACTTAAGTTGATTACAGTTTGACGAATCTAAGAAATTGAAAAAAATTCTACGCTAGGAAGTACCCATTTGTTTGCTCCTGAATTAATTTTGAATCGAAGAAGAACTTTTTTTCTCATGTACGACTACTAATAAATCACGTTAAAAATACACTGGTTGATGTTCTTATTCTACATTAGGAATACGAAAAGAAACGAGTTTGTCCACCTGGAAAGACGGTTTAATGCTCAAGTTGCCCTATTTTTGACACTCCAATTCACGCATGAATGCATGCGCTCTTTACGCCAGCCATTAATGAATTTCTAGAATAGTGAATCCGTATTAACTATGGGTGAGCAGTTGGGTACAGTTGCCATATAAATTGCGTCGCCTTAATAAATGATGCTTTAACTATATTCATGATATGTCTACAGAGTACCTTTATTACATGGATGAATCAGATATGTTTCTTGGTCTGTGAAACACTACAATGTTAATTAATAAATATACTGTCAACCCGTCCTAGGAAAACAGGTGGTTATTCACATAAAGTTTTTAAAGAACCTTCCCTTCAGTTGTAATACGCCCCATGCCAATTCTGACGCTACCAAACCTAGGATCTGATCGGTGACCACAGGTTGTTTCTAAATCTTACCTATGCTCGTGACATTTTTGGCACAATTACCCCACAAAACTACACAAGCCTATCATTTCATTGCTAATTGAACTATGTACATTCATTATGCAATTTACAGCAATGATCAGAATAAAATCAGCAAAATCATGAATTCATGAAAATATGCAATCATATGAGGTTTTGCATAATAATATTTTCAGTGACTCAATAGACGACTTCATACAATTATATTTTACATGCAACAACTAAGAATTTATTCCATCCAGCTGATAGATAGTTTTAACATTTCATATTTTCAAATGATTCAAACAATATCATCCTACAGGAGAAAGAGAATTTGATTATGCTGCTCCGTGCCTAATACTTTTTAAACATCGTTATTTTCATTGAGAACAGCATCGTGGTTGCTTTTACTTAGAAACTTACTGGAAATATTAGGAATATACATACATATATATATCTACTGGTAAAGTTTAAGATAATACGTGAGACGCCGGGTGGAAATGAAAGTCGTCAACCAAAGAATCCCAGCAAACCGAGCCCTCAGACATCATCAACCCTCCTCTCCTGCCGCCTGAGACGCGGGGTTGTCTTGGTTCTGACAAGTTGGACATCCGGGACAATCCGCGGGATGTTCTTCCTGTCCGGCTCCTTCCCCGGGTGCGGCTCCGGCGTCACCGCCATCTTTCTTAGAGCAACACGCTCCCATTCTGGAGTAGCAGACGTCGAGGTCTAAAACATGTATCAAATACCAGCTTTAATAACTAATTTATTACCAACACTTAAATTAAGTAAATTAAATAGTTGAAACTGATTTACTTGAGACGTACCTCAAATTTCCTCGAAGCTCAATCACGAGTAACGACTTACTGGGCCCCCTCAGAGTTGACACGTTCCTAATCAAAAAGACAAAAAACATGTAATTAATAGAACCAAATATTCACAGCTGTATAATTCACTGCGTAAATATAAAGTTTCTAACTGAAATACAACTGACTTTTAACTACCTTTTGTTTCACTGTGATTAAACGGGCTTTAACTGCGTTGCCTTTAATTGCGAATATTAATGATTGCTCGAGAGCGACCGAACGAAGACTGATGAATTTCTACAAAATATCTAGGCCATTTTCCTCATTCGGGAAAAATCTACGCAGTTTGAAGTTCGCGCTTCGATCACAAGCAAATCAAATCCAACTACTTATCAACGCAACGAAGTCTGCCGTTTTCCGATCTTGGACCATTGCCCTTTGACCTGGCTGTTGTATAGTTTGAAATTTGCGCTTCCCCCGTAGGATCGTAACAGTCGTAACCAATCACATCACACACCACTTGGCAACGCAACGCCACAATATCAGCGTCTTTGACCTGACTCCTGTGCGTGGAACGGTGGGGGGCGGACAAAGAGAAATATTCGCTCAAGTGAAAACAGAGAAAGAAAATTTTTTACATACTAACTTTGGAAGTAAACTGGGTATTATGCATTTAAAGACGATGAGATAATATGCAATATTTTTACATAAAATACGTAGATTCTGATCAACACATAAAATACGAGTTCAACTGTTTTCCGATCTTTGACCCCTGACCTGTGTGTATGTAAGAGACTGGGACTGGGAGAAGGACGCGTTCTTGCGTTTGACAATATACTATTGCTTATGCATACGATATATTTAAGGATGCATTAGACGGTAGTAGACAAAATTAAAAAGATTGAGTTTACAGTTTAAAAATTTCAGAGGTCAATAGTCGGTTCAAATTCGAAATCAACTTCATCACATTTGAAATGAACTATGCGTAACGCCTGATCTCATCCTTAGTCACCATACTGGTCAGACCTTCCTCGGAAGACCATCTTGATTTGCTCAAGATCATGGGAACGTTCATAAAACATGTTACGTAAGAAAACGATTCTTTCGTAATGAATTAATAATGATAATGAATATTTGATGATCTCCTCTTTGATTATGAAAGTTGAAATTAGGTCAGGAATAACGGTACTAACAAAAGTTACCTCCTTCTTTGTAACGTACATTTTAAATCAGTATTTTGGAAAACACTTAATTGATTTTCCTGGGATTTATAATTCATAGCCTAATCAAGTACAGGAACTTTCAAACGTTCCTAACCATTTTGCGTAACAAAACATTAATGTTTATAAAGTAATGACAGCGAAACTTAATATAAGTTTTTACGGATTTCCTAGCATATCAACATTGACTCAAATTAATTACAAAAATGTACATGACCTACAGGAAATAATAGACAGGCCTTTTAAATTTAAAAACCTCAGTAATTTTTATGTGCATCTTTTATTCCCACGAAAAGTTTTTGTAAGGGCAACCGGACACTGACGAGCTATTAGCAAAAAATTGTGCTTTACATAGATAGAGATAAACCTCAACCCTCCTCTACGTAACAAATTGGCATGAATTGTCTTCACCCCACTCCTCCGTTCTTGCGAATCATAGTTTATGAAGAGCCCCCTGGAATATTACTCAATATAGAGAGAATTACTATGGTTAATTAAATAAAAGAGATAGCTCTGATACAAACCATGCTTACACGGTCGATCCTTTTAAAAAGCTTTGGAACGAGGTATAACAAAATAGATTTTTAAGTATTTAGAAACCGTTATTTTCCTCTGCTCTTTGACTGCTTCAACTGAAAGTGTAGGACGTTGCTTGTTACGTAGCAACTCAAGTTTCAAGTTTGGACCAAAACGGCGCAGGTATGCCGGAGTAAATGCTTTAATGACCTCTGAACCCTCGGGGGTACATTTTCCAAACTTTTCAATACTTGGGTTATACATAGTTTTCCAAGGGCTTCCAAATGATGTATCTCATGGTATATACTTAGGTCATATAAAACGGAAATCGTTATTTACTCCTCCTGCCTCCCTCCGTTGACCAAAAATGCTGAAAGGAAGTAGGGTTCTTCGTTTGGTCCCAAGGGACCTTTGTTTTAAATATGAGGTAAATCGGTTGAGGCGTTCGAAGCTATCGCGTGCACAGACAGGCGAGGCGGACTCATCGATCTCAATACTATGCTTCCTACCTAAGCATCGTAATAAGCGAATTCTGATGGAGCTGATTAGTAATCACCAATTGGTTGCCTTAAACTATGAATACTAGTAGCATTTGTGACATAAAAACTCATTTATAAAACTTCAAAACCCATTTAATTTAGTTACATGAGTGAATCTATGTATGTACTAAATACAATATGCATAATCAAATGATTGAATATATTAAGGGATCACGTATCTCACCTTGATGATCAGTCACGCTTTTCAATTCCTGTTCCCTTCAAGAGGGACTCCTGATGATAACGATATACTCGATCAGTAATATTTTTACTGTTGTAAATGTGCCACGCCGACTTTTTAACTGAGAATTGTTTAACTGTGGTTAAGAAAACTTTTAACTGCGACTTGTTTTGATTCGACGAAAACAGTCGACGCGACTTCGAAGAAATGATTTCGTACACATCAACTGGAAAATGTTAGCCGATTTTCCTCAGTTGGAAAAACTCAAGTAGTTTGAAATTTCCGCTTCGCTCGTATGCTCGTAACAGTCGTAACCAATCACATCACACCACTTGGCAACGCAACGCCACAAAATCAGCGTCTTTGACCTGACTCCTCTGCGTGATACGGGAGGGACTGGCAAGAGCCGATTCTTCGCTCAAATGAAGGCAGGGAAAGAGAATTTTTTTACGTACTAGCATTGGATATCACCTGGATATTATGCATTTAAAGACGATGAGATAATAAACAAGACGAAATATTTTTTAATAAAATATGTAGATTCTGATCGACACACTTTGCTTTTGTCATGCTAAATCAGTTATATAACTACAAAAGCCAATTCGAGAGGGACTGGCAAGAGACGATTCTTCGCTCAAGTGAAGGCAGGGAAAGAGAATTTTTTTACGTACTAACTTTGGATGTAACCTGGATATTATGCATTTAAAGACGATGAGATAATATGCAAGACGAAATATTTTTTAATAAAATATGTAGATTCTGATCAATATGATGATTTTGGCATGCATAGTCAGTTATATAACTACGAAAGCCAATTAATTTCCCTGCATGAATGACGTATGTACCTATATCAACTATTTACAACTTTTTTCCGAACAATAACTAACAAAATCATAAACTCATGAAATCATGCAATAATATCGAGATTAGTATGCATTACGGTGGTAATAATATTTAGAAGAAGTCAGTACGACGTTTTCGTACAATTAAATTTTATTTGCAACAACTCAGAATTTTTATTCCACCCAGCTGATAGATAGTTTTAACATTTCATATTATTCTTGAATGATTGAAACAATATTTATCATAAAACAAGAGAAGGATAATTTAATGATGCTGCTATCTGCTCCCTACTTCTTTTGAAACAACGTTATTAAGAACAGCATCAAGGGTGCTTTTTGATTAAAACTTACGGGAAATATACGGTACTGGAAGAGTTTACGAGAATAAGTGAGACGCCGGATGGAAATGAAACAGTCGTCAACGAAAGGATCCAAGCTAAGTGAACCTTCAGGCATCATCAACCCTCCTCTGCTGCCGCCTGAGACGCGGGGTTGTCCTGATTTTGACACATCGGACATCCAGGACAATCCGCAGGATGTTCTCCCTGTCCGGCTCCTTCCCCGGGCGCAGCTCCGGCGTCAGCGCCATCCTTCTTAGAGCAGCACGCTCCCATTTTCGAGCAGGGTCGAGGTCCTAAAAATGTAGGAAGTACAAGCTTCAATAATAAATTTATCTATTTCCAACATTTTAAGTAGATTAAATAGTTGAAACTGATTTACTTGAAGCATACCTCAAAAATTTCCTCGAAGCTTAATCCCGATTAACGACTTACTGTGGTCCTCTCACAATTAACGCGTTCCTAATCAAAAGAAAAAAGCAATATGCAATAATACAGTAAGATATTTACATCTGTATAATTCACCACATAAATATAGTTTTTTAACTGCGATTAAACGGACTTTTGACTGCAATTAAATTAAATTAACCTTTGATTGCAATCAAACTACCTTTTCACAGCAATTAAAGCAACTTTTGTCAACGATTAGTTTAGTCGCAATTAAACTAACTTTTAATTACGATTGCTCGATAGCTATCGATCGACACTGCAAAAACGTAGAACTTTTACTCTCTAGCAACAAAATGTTGGTCGAATTTACGCATTCAGGAAAATTTCAAGCAGTTTAAAGATCGCGCTCCGCTCATACCACATCACGTCACACCTGATAACGAACTCAGCCCTTTTTCGTTCATTGACCTTGTGACCTGTATGTAGTGTTTGGTACGGGAGAGACTGGGAACTGGGAGAGAGACGATGTGCTGATGACAATCGGAATAACTGTGTGAATGATGTAAAGTATAAAATGCAGATGAGTCAGATGACACGGCGCTAGTGTGGAAGGGAAGGAGGAGTTTTAGTTTAATGCATCCCTTAAAAAGGTCTGAGGTCATCAACGGTTCGAAATACTGATTTATTTCTGGTAAGCTTCCCTTGAGTCTTTTTCGCGCAAACCTTCGTTTGATCCGAATTCTAGCGTGTGAGTACACGCATGCTTTTTGTCACACGCTGATAAGGTTTTTTTAGAATGCTGCATTCAAGTCATGGCCAGGACATTGACTTGAAAGTGGCTGTCATACCAGTTGACAATTTCATCCGTTAATGAGTCATTGACTGATTTCGACTTAAACGTTCTATATCTTTAATTCAGGTAAATATTCAATTTCTGGAAGCCTTCTTGTAGAGCCTGTAAAAGTTAGTAAAGGTAATGAAGACAATTACCCCCTACGCAATCATGACAGGGATAGATACCCATCTGTCATTCTAACTACAATTACTCATCCTTCATCACATGGATATGAGGAGGGGAAGCGTGTGTAATTATTTCATTAGAGATAATTCTGGACCAATTACAATGACTGGCATGCGAGCGGAGTAAAAATCTCATTTCAAGCTTAAGCTTCTAATCACATAATGAGGATGATTCACAAAAAATTTCAAAAGACTAGACTAAAGGAGGAAGTAGCTACGTGAAGAATTGAAATTTTGGTTCTTAGCTTCGCCCTTTCAAATTCCTCATGCCTCATATGTAATATATGCATAACAACACATCAAGTTATTATTGTTTTTTTCACTATCTGTAGCCATTCTTTTCAAAAACAAAAAAAACTTGTCGTTTTCGCTGGTCCATAGAACTTAATGCATCATGTCATGAATGAGAATTCGTTGAAGGAGGAACAAACAAATGCGTGTTAAATCTCACTAAATAAATACTCACTGGCTCGCGAGCTCTTTAGTATCGTTCTTCTAATCCTCCTGGACTGACCAATAGCTTTTATTCACGCGTTTTTTGTGATTATGAGATGATGACTCCCGAATATGAGGCCTAACCTAACGCTCTAATATTTAGAACAATAAATAATAATTTAGTCCATAGAGATGTCATCTCCTCTTCTCATACCATATTTTCGCAAACTGTTTTGAGTTCTGAGAGAGAACTTCAGCTCTGCTGGAGTTTTGTTTGGAGCATTTCTGTATCCCGATGGGATCAGATCAGATCAGCAGAACAAAGCCTAACAACACTTACTACTGCTACTACTACTACTTACATACTATTTTATTCTGAAAAGATATATTTTTTCATGCTAAATCCCCATCTCGCTTCTTCATGATGCCCATTGCCATTCGGAGAGAGATTTATTGCATGCATACAGGTTCTTCAGTTTGACACTGCGTCGCAGGGTGGTCCACAACGCTGTAATTTTCGAAACCTGAGAATTTAATAATCCTGTCGGATCATAATTTGCAAAATACTTGAGCAAAAGTAAACCAGGGGCGAGTTATAGTATGGATACTCATTAACGAATTAAGTCCAAGTATCATCACCAATGCAAAGTTCTCAATATCATGCCCGAGTGGCATTTTAATTCGTGCTCGACGAGGGGCGAAATTAATGAGTTGGAAAAACAAAAGTGACAAGATTCCTTATCAATGGCTGGGCTACATACGTAGTTTCGCTCAGAGTCACAGTGTCTCGGTCGAGGCACTCACTCGTCTCATCTCATCATTTATTTATTCGATGGTAATCGATCACAGGAGGACTGACCACTTTGCCCCAACCTGTTGCCTTTGGCGAGATGGATGGGCTAAAGTATTGTCAGAAAAGTTATCGATTCATTTGTCCCCCTCTTATCTGATCAGTCGTCAGTAAAAACAAAAGAAAAATGAAGTGTACACATGGTGGCGGTGGAGAAAAACAAGTGTTTTCAGTGTGTAGTACTACCAATGCTAAAATTTCATAGAAGTGCCGACTCTACTTGACGACGCGACGCGACATAAGTATGAAATGAATTGAGGAGTCGTTTAGTACTGCACCTCGAGTCCCGAGTTGGGCTGAGGAGTTTTTTTCTCGATATTTAGCCAATAAAAAAGGATTGTTATAATTGGTGTGGAGGAATCATAAGTGAAAATGCTTTGAACGAGAATCACTATTATTTAGGAAGTGCAGTTTCATCGCATTTGATTTGATCGTGGTGATCGGTGATGTCCTCCGTGACAATAAAATTGTTTATTTCGACTCAATGTCCCTACATTAGCGCTGAATAGATCGAGTGGTGGTCATCCATTTACATGTACAAAGTATTAAAACTACGATAGTAGCAACAACAACATGCACCTCAGCAAAGAGTTCCCAGGTTTTATGCTCTTGTTTTTATGGCTTTTAAAACCGTTCTTCTTCTCAATCGAGAATAGATGCAGTAAAAGTATTTAAATAGGTAGAAGTAAATACTTGGTGGTGGTTTCAACTCCTCTGCTTGCTCCTTCCTGTCAGCGAAAAGTTGCATGAGTTAGATTTACTGCCCGCAAATAAATCTTCCACTTGCGCACTTTAAGTACAAAATCGTATTATGGGATGACATTTAATCTGTCTAAATTGCTCTAACATATTTGCAGTTTCCACAACTCACTCCAGGCCCCAACTCATTGTCAACGCGTTCATGTCGAAGTGTTCGCGGAAATCCAAGAATTTTGTTTCGCTGTCGTGGTACACCCACTCAAGCATGTCATAGCTCAAGATTTGGTATTCAAATCGTGAACCAATTCTTTAAAAACTAATTTGACGAAACCACTCAGAACCATCGCATTGCATCGCATCGTAGTCAGTGACTTCCAAAACCTATGCAAAATTCTGCTCTGGTGTGAGTAAATTTAAGTGAGTCATTGGAGGAATTGCTCGCCTCAAATTTCGTCTCATTGGCATGAAAAACCACGCCTGAGAGGTGGAAAATTATTTAAATAGAGCGTTCTCTAATCCACTTTGGTGTCTCGCTCGATGCTTGTCGGGTGTGACGACGACGACGATGATCCGTCGTGGAGCAGTGCACATCTTTGAAATTGTATATTCCAAGTTGTTGATACCACCCACGGACTATTTGTACTTCTAGGAATGGTCGATTAAACAAGGTTGTTGTGCTCGGTATAATTGTTCGCCCCGCATCTTTGTTCATCTCGAACATGGGCAGTGTTGATATTTTTTGTGTGCCATTATGAGAATGATTGATGCTTTCGGTTTTGAAGTGATCGCTAACTATGTATTAGCAATCAATGCATCGGACAGAGGGATAGTTTTATAAATATGGGGACTCTGACTCAATCAGTCACTCACTGGTGGGGAAAAACACCTCGCGCTAGTAGTTTTTTTTTATCTCTTGACGTGTTTTGTCAAACGCTGAGATAGCGGATCCTTTGGTGATCGTGTTGGGTGTTGAGGTCACTTGGAATTTTAATACTCTTTTGTCATCATTTTGTAATTGTAGGCTTTGAGGAACCATCTTTTTTGCCGTCAGGTATTCACGTCCTGGTTCTGTAAAGTGTATCTAGTGCAACATGCTTTTTAAATTAAAAAAAAACTTTACCTTCGGGAACTCATGCCCAAAAGGTTGGGGCAACTGACTTAAATCTAGCTTCAAGCTTAGGCATGGCTACTTATCTATGCGGTGAAATTATTTATTGATTTAACGATTTGAATGCAAATGCGTGAACCTTTTAAGCCGAGCCAGCTCATTAGAGCGGATTACCTATGAAAGCATTTTAATGAAGCACTTGATTCCCCCAGATCCCTTAACCGGCTTTCTTGAATCAATGCAATTAGTCATTTTTTTGTCCATTTTAAGAGGTCCTATTAAATCCAGCAGTGGCAGTGGCATGATTAAATTTCCTTGATGTGTAAATGCACTCCACCTCCCAAAAACGAAATACTTTTAAGCTGGTCTTATCCCACAATTCGAAACCTTTGTCAGTCTTTCCAGTTCCTTTTCTACAAGTGTGAGGAGTGCAAAGATGACAAGGGAATCTTGATGATCACTGGTTTGTCTTACAGTAAAGTGATGGAATTTCGAGGTGCGTGCTTTGGTTTAGTGCAACAATGTCTATACAAAACGCATTTGCTATTTATCTCATCGACAAGATGGATATCTTTTTTTTCTAAGATGTAGTACCACATACTTACTGCGCTTCAAGTAAAAAAATTATGTATGTACGTAAGTAAGCACTTTGTACTTCATTTTGTGTAAGACAAGACAAGGTAGTTTGTAGTTGTTGTGGAGCTGATGATTTATCTGAGGAATGTGCTCAAACAAAAGTTCTGTTTCGTTCTGGCATCAGCTTCATTAACACGACATGCTTGCCCCGCTTGCAACGAACGACATGACAGCGCTTGCTGCTACATCTCATCTCATCATTCATCTGCACACGGATCAACGGAGAAGAAGAACCGGCTGAACAAAAGGGAAAACTCTTGTTTCTCATCTTTCTCCCACCGTCGCTCCGCATCGGAGCGTTTAAAGAAAAGTGTTTCGTTTTGTGCCTAATTTCTGGTAAAATGCAGGTGGAAAATCATGAATTTTCAACTCATCACCACTTCAATATTTGAAGCAGAGTTAGGAAGTTTATCTAAATCTCCTGGAAATTAAGTTCCCATCACATCACATCACATCTACTTGAACACCTGACAGTAACACGCTTGTTTTTTTTGTTTCAAGCACCATGACCATGACACAAGCGTTTTGTGATATCCAATTAATTCATCATCTCTTCATTGGTCAGAGTGATAGTGGCGGTGATGATGGTGGTGGTGGTGGTAACGCCACAGAAAGTAGTGCCAACTCTGAGGAGAGCACTTACCGGAGTGAAATTCCATGCTCCTTCTATTTCTCGAAGCTCATTGGGGACTTTATCTTCATTTACGTCGCCCTCCTCATCCTACTCTACCATAAGTGCAGGACTATTGGCAAGTGCTCGAAAAGACTGAAGGCGGGAGCGAATGGGAGGGTCGCGCCCGAGAAAGCCAGAGAAAGTTCACGTTTCCCCAAGGGCAGACCATGGTTTGGATTTGGGAAGCATCATCATAATCACCAGTCCAGTGAAAACAGAGAGAGCCCACAGTCCGATGAGTTGTTTAAGGCGAGGACAGTTTTCATTCACCATGTGGCCATTTGGTGCTTCACCCTCTTCCTCTTTGTGTGCGTGGGTGGTGATCTCGCAGAAAATGTTATTTTGCACCTTTACAACTCGCACGGTGATAGTGAAGTCGTTGAATCCCCGAATAATGGTGTTACTTCCTCTTTACGTAATGCTACCTCCGTGAGTGATTTCTCGCACGTGGTGTTTGGCAACAGTGACAGTGGTCATGGAGTCTTTTCACCTGAGCAGAACTTTCTCAAGTCGCCCCAGTCCGAGGAGAAGGGGAGTAGTGAAGATCTCAATATAATTTATGGC
>JAHZNH010001539.1:0-22419 GCA_027744355.1 Tyrannoseira gladiata | reverse complement strand
CATCATCATCATCCAGTGTCAGCGTATAAGTGTCTCGAACTCATTTTGTACGCCGAAATAATAGGAATAAAAAAAAAGCTTGGAGGCTATTGTCTACGAAAAGTCGATACGATATACGGATTGCACAAGTGCTTTTGTGTTTGCTTTTTCTTTCGCAGCCTTGCGTTCGACGTAATTGGAAGGTACAAATTATTTATGATTAGTCATCCGGCAATACTCATAGAACGTGTGGGAGATAGATCGGTGATAATGATAATTACTCCCCAACTTTTTCTTTGACCGTCGCCTCGTCCTCGTGCATTATCTCCAGTGTCTACGGGTCTGCTTGCTTAAATGGGTGGATTATTGTATTGGGGAAAATGACGGGATTTTGAGTATTATTATGACAGAAATTATACGTCGGTCAATGTCTCTCTGAGTCTGATTTCAAGAACGCGGCGAGGCTGCTTTCCTCCGTTCAGTGAAGTAAAAGTGAGGTGGAAGTACTCGGGAAACTATGCAGGATGGCCGCATAACTAGTTCAAATTGTTTTTGAGTTTGAAGTTATTCAAAATGAAACGTTAGAGCAATTTTTAATTCGACCTGAGATCGATTTCATACGCAAGAATAATATTTATGTATCTGGTGCGGTGGTTTCGTGAACACTTGGACTGCTGCTGAAAGTGCAAAAAATAAATTAATTCCATCACCACAATGGCTACTGAGGAAGCTGTTCCAGCGGTGTCATCGGAAGAGAAAGGGGGTGGGGATGAGAATCCTCATGGTGGGGAAAACTTTCGAATAGACGAAGTCGGTAGTGATGCAACGGCCCCTATCTCATCTCCTTCGCCTTCCGTTGATAATCTCGGTACTGACAATTAATATGCTGATTATAATTCTGACTTTTCTGTGTATTCGATGATGAGATTAATTAGAGTAGGAGGATATGATATATTTATAGCTGAATTGTGTTTTGAATGTTGTTTTAGTGAGCAAAGATAGTGAGCTGGCTCTCCAAGATCAAATCACCCAGCTCCAGAAGAAGCTTGTAGAATTAGATGCGGACTTTGGAGCGAAAAGGGCACGATTCAAGGAGTTGTTCATGCAGAAAGAAGGTTAGTGCTTCTAACAGCAGGAAGGGAATGTAGTAATTGATTGATATTCATGAAGTTCCTGATCAAATGACACAGCAATGAAAAAGTTAATTGAAATTGTTTCTTTCCCCAATTTTTAGATGAGTTAATCAAAGAAAGAGAAGCGAAAAAAATGCTGGAGGAAGAAGTCAAGCGACTTCAGGACGAACTGAACGAGACCAAAAGTCAAGTAACCATTGCGGAGTTGCAAAAGAATGATATTGAGATCGAGCGACAGAGGTTTCAAGGTGACTTGAAGGCTCTTCGAAGAAAATACGACGGTGGGTGTACATGAAATAAAACTGTATAAAATGGAACTTTTGTGTTGTGATTTTTGTTGGAATAAATTGATTCTTTTTCTTTCCGGACAGAGTCGATCAAAGACATAACTGCCAAATACGACAGTGAAATTTACCGACTAAAGAATGTGAATAGTAAATTAGAAGCTAATATTAATGAGGTTCGTGAGACGTTGAGTCCTTCATCTGGCGTGAGTTTCGATGGACCAGGCACCGTCTTTTCCACCGTTAAGAAGAGTTTAGTTCGTAAAATCAATTCCACTATGACTGCTAGTAATGATAGTCTTCATGAAATTGATGAACCCTCGAAAGTTAGAACCAGTAGCTCTTCCAAATACGTAAGTCATTTTCCTCTATTATTTCATGGGAAAAATATTTATGCGAGTGCTATTTAAGTGATGTATTGATGTTTAATATTTTGTGTATTGTTACAGGCGCATGAAGATGCAGAAATGCTACGGTCTCTTGTTGTGCAATTAGAAGAAGAACTGGTGGCTTTAAAAGAGAAAGTTCGTAAATCTGATGAACAACTAGCGGCATTACAAAACGCTCAAGAATCACTAGTCAAAGGTAATGATGCGCTGACGCTCTTTCTTCAAGGAAAAGATGTGCAAGACGTATTGACTCAGCTCGACGATAAGGTGAGCTAACATTTTATAAGTCGTTATTGTATTGTTAAGTACTCCTCCCAATAGGAATATTTAAATGCCCATGTATTGCCTCTAATAAATGTTATGTTACTTGGAATGCCAGCTTCGGACAGCCCAAAACGGCTTGGAAGCGGAGAAATCTTCGAGAGCAGACTTGGAAATGTATGTGGCATTTGCTAATGCTCAAAAGACATTACTACAAGATGAACTTGAAAAATCCAAAGCGGAATTACGGGACCTGAAAGAACAGTAAGGATTTGAAAGACGTCAATCAAAAATTAAAGTATCAAATGCTCGCACACTCAAGCTTTAATTTTGTATTTTTGTAGACTAGAGCTAGAACAGAAGCGGTCTGAAGAATGCTGCAAAAGATTTGACACGTTATCCAAGCAGCCTTTAGATGTGTTGCAAGCAAAGTACGCAAAACTGATAGAAGCCATCGTTCAGTGTCGCGATTGTTCTCCAGAAGAGGCTCCGAAAAAGCTCTCAGAGTTGTATGAAATCAGCAATCTGGAATCCACCGATGTAATTATTTGATAAGAAACATGTTTTACAATAAGATGCCGTTTTTACCTTTGGAATTGGCATTTTATATGTGATTCACAGGGAGCTTCCGTTGAAACAGTGGTGCCGTGTAAAGATTGTGATAACCGTCAATCTCAAATTGATAGGCTGAAGGAGGAGCTACATAGGTCAGCACAGTTTAGAAAAGAAATCGAAGAGGAGAGTAATACAAAAGCGCAAAATCTTCAGGTTTCATTTCAAAAAGTTTTCCTTTCTAATGTTTGATGAACTTTTCTTGCATAAAATATCAGGCTGTAACTGCCTCTGTTGAATTTTAGACGCAGTTAAACGCGCTTGAAGCTCAAATGGGAACATATGAGCTGTTGCTTCATGAAGTCAACACAACATCTCAACAAGCAATGGACAATATGGAAAATCAATTGAAGCGATTACAGTATGAGCGGGACATAGTCCAAAGCAAGATCGAACGGTACGTAGATTGACAATTGCAGTTAGTGCACTGTCGTTAAGAAATTGTCGCAGTTTTTTTAAAATAAAGTGTTGGATTGAATGTGTTTCTAGAATTGAGTTGGAAAATGACAATCTCAAGGGAAAACATGTGAAAAATTCGTTGGCGATGCAAAACGAAACGATCTCTCTTCCCAATGACGTCATGGTATTACTTTTGTGCTTGTTTTGAGTTTGTTGGATATAAATCAAACTTTCAAACGTTACTTTGATATTTGATGCTGCAGGAGCTACAGGAACTGGTTTTGAAGCTGAGGGAAGATTTAATTAGTGTACAAGTCGGCAAGGAAATGGTAGAGGGCGAGCTTCAGTTCCTGAAAGATCAAATGAAAATGATTGAAGAGGAAAAGCAAAACATTGAAGAAGGCCTAAATGCAGAAATTAATAGTTTAAGGTAAGTCATTGTCATTTACTTATATCAGTACATTAGTAGATGCGTAAATGAAAACTCAGTCGATGAATGAAATGCTCGAGCATTGCATTAATGCATTTTATGAATATTTGAACTTTTTAGAGATATTTTGTCCGAGTCGAGACACAGGTGCGAGGCCATGGAAGAAGAGAGGCGAAAACTCGAAAAGAGTTTACAGGACGTAAAAACTAAATTAATGGCGTCGGAGGCTCAAAGTAGCAAAATATATCAGTCGAAAAAGTTAAGCGAGGATCAGGCTAAAGAAAAGGTGTGAAATACACACTCAGTGAATAAAACATGATAATAATTTTGTGAATGCGTTAAAACTAAGTATTAAGTGAACTTTAAATTTGAATGATATAGGAGCAACACTACGAATCCATAATGAGAGAAAACCAGGAGCTCCAAGGGAAAATCGCAACTCTGAGGAAGGAGTTAACAAATAGTGAAGAACTTCAAAAGGATTTGATATCTTTAAGTAAATCTCTTCAAATGGAATTAGAGGCAATCCGTTGTCAGGAAGCTGAAGTTCGGTGGCAACATCCCGACGACATAAGTCATTGCAAGACGTGCAAGAGAACATTTCACGACACCAGAGAAAAGGTAATTTCCGAGAATCGCACTCAATTTCTAAAAATACTGTCACCATCAATCAGTTCTCAGATCTTTACATATTTTTATCTTATTATTTTCAGCATAACTGTAAACATTGCGGCCGAATTTACTGCATTGATTGTGTCAACAAAATTATAAGGAGAGGAAATAGAGATTATAACGCCCTGACTAAAAAAGATTTCTTCCTGGAACAGCCTCTTTTAAACGTTTCTCATTTTATTAAAACGTCGACTTCAACCTGAAACTCTTTTGCCAGCGATTTCATAGTTTCGTCGGCGCCAGAGTTGGTTGTAGTCGTTACTCGTGTTTTATCAATTAATACACTATAATTTTAATCAGACAATACTGATGTAAACGCATTTTAAATTCCTCTGGAAACAAAACTATACTCACTCACTCAGATTCTACTAGCAATTTTAGTAGTTTTTCCCTACCTTTCAACAATATATTTGTCCCATGTCAGTGTTTGAACGTCTGATTTCAATCATTCTTCTGGTAAATGGTAGTATTGTAGTAAGGTATCGCATTTTATCAACCATACTTACCAGACCTTTGAGTGTGGATTTTAAAAAACGAGAGATGTTTTATTTATTATTACCGCCTTAACAAAAAGAACAATTTTACAATAAAGGCATTCCTAAAATTCTTTCACGTAATCAAGGTTACATAAAAATAACAAAAAATACAACAACTTACAAAATCTTTATTATTTAAGATTCGGTTATACATATATATATATATCTAGCTAAATTACATGACTGCTCTTTCACTCGTGAGTTTAAATTGTTAGTATTTGCGGAGAGTATATAGCATTATTTACAAGTCGTTGTTCGTTAATATCATTCGTGCGGCTTTGCTCTTTCTGTGGTGGTGATGATGATGATGATGATCGTCGTGTCGTGGTTGTCGTGACCGTGCCATACCAAATTATATCCCCTGTTCCTAATTACACAGTTTTTGATGATGTCTCCAATCCAGACACAGTTTATGTACCATAATGAACCCATATAAACGAGTGATGGGTTATTATCATTATTGCCGTTAAAAGTGAGCCTGAGGACGTGAAAAAACACCAACGGGGGCCTTGCTTTTAGTCATTGCCAGAAACGCCTCTTGTTACTTTGTTTTAGTATATCATCCCAGAGTGAAAATCATTCCTGTGAAAAAATACGTTTGGATTGATTGTGGAAACGGTAGGCTCCAATGTCGTGTACAGGTTCCCATCTTGAAAAAAAGAAAGCAAACAAAAACAAGGATGTGCACTTGTTAGTTACTCTTTTTCTTGGGCAGTCGTAAGCAATTAAAGAAGGATTTTTTGGGTGTTCTATGAATTATGTACATACCACCCCACAGGGTCGTTTTGTAGTTTTTCGTGGAAGGTTTGAAGTGAAAGAAGGAGGGTGAGTAGCCAGAGCATTGGTCTTCCTGGTCCTCAAAACATACGGCTTCTTTGTCCAATGAGGCCAGTTGTCTTCCCTAGATTTGAGCAAAAAGCCAGAAAAGAAAAAAAACATACCAAACAATGGAAAATATTTTTACTTCTTTGTCAGAAAAAGAGTTCGCTCATGCTATATTTTAAAGAGAAAGGAGATTGATGACGGCTAGATACTTTTGGCATAAACATGATGAGGAACGTCGTCAGGCTGTGGGCCACCAAGCCGAAAGAGATGCAAGCGTCTTGGTGTCGTCCCTACGAAACAGAAACAAAAGGATACGTACAGTAATTATTAATCCCGTTGAAGATTTTCAAAAATTCTGATGCAATAATAGAATCTCGGAGCAGATTCATATCACTTCATTTCTTTAAAAAAAGATAAGTATCTACGCTTTTTACCTGTAACATCCATCCCGCGACAGTCCAGCTAAGAGCAACTGGGATCGTAACCACAGCCGTGATCAAGATGTACACCGACTCCCTGAAATTCTCAACGACTCCTTTGTAGGCTGCACGACCTGCGAGGAATCCTACCATGAGCACGAGGAAAGCGACGTATGACAACGAGTACAACAGTTGCACGAAGGATGTTCCACATTGCAACAGCATAGAGCGGCCAGACTCCACCGTCTACACAGAGAAAAAGAAGAGCATTAAATTGCGTCATTAATTATAGTTATTGCAGTCGCCAGAGGAGGATAGGATAACGCTGGTCCACCTGATGAATACCTTGGTGACAGTATGAAGTTATTTCATGACAAATTAAGCCCACATTACATAATCCAAAGAGAACTGCAAGGTCGTGAGCTAGTACTTCTTTAATTGCCTTCACAAGAATGAAAAAAATACCTGTGTAGTAATTTTACTGGCCCAGATACACAAAAAATCCTTTCTATGCTATAGAAATTTAATCATGCCTTAGGTTTATGGTCTGCACGAGGAGCCCATATGAGCAAATTAGTGATGAAAAAAGAGTCTGAGCGACATAAAAAGCGATTTCATCTATTGTTACATCAGAAAAGAGAACCCCCAACGCAAATGAAATTATTTTTCAGCTCAATCCCTCCGTAAGTAGATGACGGCAGTCGGTGTCGTGGCTGTGGAAATGGAACCGACTAAAAAAGTTATTATCATCCATGCGAAGTCCCTGATTTACACTGAATCATAAGGGTCCAAATTATAACATTACTCAGAATGATTATGTCGAATTTTCTCATCATTACTGAATTACGTGCTACCATTTTCCTTGTTCAACATCGTATTTCCGTTTGCAACGTTGTCGTGCAAAGAGATAAATTCTTAAGGCGAGAGCTTACTTGACTTTTGGGTTTCTCTCCTCTGACGGAATAAAAATCGCATATCATGCATAAGCACTCATCCAATATTAAAAATGATGATGATCATCGTTTCACCGTCACTTCACACCCTTGCTTTTGGCCAGTAATTGGGAAATTAAGTGAAGTACCTAATTAGCTAGTGTTACGGAATAGTAAGTTTCCTTGGTGTTATGTAGAAGTGAGGTAATGAATCATGATTTTTTCTTCTCTCTTCCACGAGATATCTCTATCTCAACCGATGCCTCATCAACTTTGTCAGACTGCCACCACTTCAGAGGACGAAGAAGCATGAGAACTTTTACCAACTCGTATTTAGGAAGACCATTCAAACATTGTATTTAAAATACACTCCTTATAATTTCTCTTCTGAAGCGTTGAGAAAAATATGAAAAATTTTGAGTTTCTACCACAAAATATGTCAAAAAATCATGCGTGAGGCATGGTCCCTTGGGATTATGATGTATTATTCAGTGAGTAAATTTTCTTTATAAAAAATCGTATCAGTAGCACGCAATACGCACACGATATTTTCATTTTTGGATAAACTCAAAAAGGTGCATTGTGGCTTCATGCACAGAGACTGATTATAGCGAAAAAACCAAGATTTTGTGAAGATACAGAACAGAAATCCTCCTCATCTAAATACATACGTTTCTTTCATGCAAACTCTTCAGGGATTTTTGTATGGGATTATGCACACTCATCTCATCTTTAACACGAGCTTACTGTAATCAGTTGAAGTTAAAATCACTGAGCAATCTAATTCGCTGACGGTGTATGATTTCTTTATTTCTTCAGAGTGGTGATGTACTTTTTTCAGAAGGATTAGACGAAATATGAGACTGAGAAGATGACAGATAGGGAGGGATTCACAACATTTGTTGAAATTTAAGGTAGGCGAAAATAAAAAAAATGAAAGTGAAAGGACGGTGACAGAGAATTGAAACCAGCTTTTTTGCTGAATTACTAAATGCCATCACTCATGTAATCGGAAAAGGGGAAAAAACGCATAGATAGCTAAACTCGAATATGGCGTCTTATTATGAAGGATTACGAAATCTTCCAAGACAGTTAATGAGTGGAATTTTTCCCACTATTTTTTTCACTTAATTAATTATATAAAACTCAATTAAATGTTTAGTTTAACATGGATTGAAAAACGTACCTGAAGGAAGGGTGGATACATAATGACCCACTGTGTGTCAATCGCAACTTGCACCATCACAGCAAAGAAGAGGAGAATGCCTTGATAGGATGTCGGCAAATAGATTCCTGCGTCGAGGCTGAGGAGGAACACACATTTCACCATGAGTACGGAGAAAATAAGGCTGTAGGTGATTCCAACACCAAGTCTTCCAACGAAGCAGCCGACGATGGACGGGTGAACGGCAAACATGAGGGCGAGGAAGGAGCACAAAAATAATCCGAAGAGGAGCATCTGACCCAAGAAGAGGTGCCTCCTCGATTGGCCCCTCGCTCTACATAAGACATACACCTCGAACAGAATGATGAGGATCATGTTGAGGGAGGCCAAAACGAACAATGGGATGGTCCACAACTCCCGCTTCAGGAATCCTCCGATCGTCATCCCGTAATAGTATTCGTTCTCTTCGTCTTCCACAGACTCTATCAATTCATTCCTTCCGAAATGACTGTCGATGTTCCAAACCTTATCGGACTCTGCGCGTCTCACATCCCCCTTCGTAATTACACTGCTTGTCGCACTGGGGCCACTTGGGAATGGGGGACGAGGAGGTGGAGATGGTGCTGTGGATTGTGCAGAATTTTCACTGCTCGCTCTACCAAGTACATGTTGTTTTCTTGAAGTTCCACTGCTCATCAGATCCTGATGATGAGACTTCTTATCCTTCTTCTCAATCACTGCTGTGATTGTTCCGGTGGTGGTCGTATGAAAGAGATCGTCGTGAAACGACTGGCTTCCACCACTCATATCACTGTAGTTTTCAAAGTCACCTGCTGAGATTTCACTCGTCAAGTAATCCTCCACGCTGGTGGTGGCGTGCTTCTTTTGCGAGCGAGGATCATGATCGCGTTGATGCTTGTCTGCCACAGCACCGCTATTTGTACTTCCAATTGCGTGATTCTCCTCCTCCTTCTCGTCGTCGTCGTCTAAGCTCAGGTATTGCTGCTTACTGTTGCTTATCCTTTTTCCGCTCGTGTCTTCAATCGAAATGTATTTGCTTGGTTGGAGGCTCTCACTCTTTCCCTTGCTCAGCTTATTGTTCACTTGATCAAGGGGATGATGATTTCGATGATGGTTTTCGCGGTGATGATGATGGTGATGACTGCTTCTGTTAGCGGTATGATCATTCAACGACGCGTCATTATCAGGGTAGTCGAAATCAATACTACTGCTCAGATCCATCTCACTGTTAAAATCTATGTAACGATCTTCGTCCCCATCCTTTGTACTAGTGTTGGCTTTGTTATCATTAGCAGCAGCGCTACTCGGGTTAATACTATTTTTACTAGCTTTGTTAGTATCGCTATAGCTTGTACTATTATTATTATTATTATTATTATTGTAAGTTATCATGCCACTAGTACCATTCCTTGCCCCAAGGTTCTTCCAAAAGTTGGCGATTCTACTCAAAATATTACTACTACTCTTCTCCAGAGTCCCGTCGATATGACGGAAAGTTGCTAAGCTCAAGTAGTTGGCAGGAAGGAGGGTTGGCTTGCTCAACGTCGAGGGGACGGTTGAGGTTGGCTGAATATCTTTATTCTTTCTGTTATTATTGCTACTGTTACTTTTGTTATCAGCGAAATGATCAGCGTCACTATCATGATTAGTCTTTGCGGCCACAAGAACAGGAGCAGGCGAAGAAGAAGCAACTACTTTGTTGTTCGCTGATGTTGCGGTCTGTTTCTCATAGAGATCATTTTCTTGGCTGTACCTTTCAATGTCGACACTGCTCATGGTGGCGTCACTCCCTGTTGTGTAGTAGTACATCGATGAGCCAAAGTCTCCATCATCGTCCCCAAGAGCGAAGAGGGAGGATGGCTCTTCCCGGGCATGGATATCGGATGACACCAGCGAAGAAATCTTTTGCTTTTTCTCAGACTTCGACGGTCTACGGTAGTGGTACCTCTTCTCCGTTGACTGGACACTCCGGGTGGAATGAGAATTGTAGGTGGGAGTCGTACCACCAGACTGGGATGATCCCCCCGTACCTGTGGTAGGAAACCTGATGAAGGGACTCCGTGCCAGAGTATTCTCTGTTGACTGACTATTGGAGTAAACACGTGTGGGCGAGGGGGCGCTTAAGCTTGAGTTAATGTCTTGGGAAGAGTCAGACGTCCCCCTGTTTCTGGGCGCGTTCAGTTTCATAAGAATGGCAGCGCGACTGCTGCTAATACTGTGATTGCTACTCGGTCCCGGCCCTTTCCGCATCACTGTACTCGGCACAGGCTCCACATGACCGGCTTTGAAAGGAAGAACAAAGGATGGGGAGCTGAAGAAGAGGAGGATGAAGAAAAGGGCGCCCCAAGCTCTTGTTGTAGTTGTTGTCGTCGCCATTGAGGCGACAAATTGAAGGGGGTGGTTACGCTTGTAAGAAGTCATGATGACTTATCCAAAAATAAAATCTGTTTGATTGCGGATCGGCAGTCGATGAAAGGCTAAACAATAAGCGTGTCAGCGTTTAGTCGGTGCGGCGTAACTAGCACCAACTTTCTCTTGTCATAAACGTTGAAGCAGGGACCGCAATTGAATGCAAATCCTTCAATCAAATTAGAGTCCGTTCGTCCTTGTAGGAGAAAGTATAGCGGAAAGATTATGTAGCTCGATTTTATTTAGAACGTACTCACGGTTGGGAGTTTATCAGTCTGTTGTTGAGCTCTGAGGTATAATAAAAGTCATGAAGTTCGTTCGCACATGCGAGGGCGCTGAAACGGTCAGTTGAATCAACGTTCGTACATGTTCCACATCAATGAGTCGTCGAATACGAATCGAGTCATTGAATCAGTCAATTTCCAACAAGACCTTCGAGTGGAGGGTCATCCCCAAGTTCCTTTAAAAATCCTGGCCTCCTTTCTACACCTGCAATGAAAAAATACTGAATTAGCATCGTTAATTGCGGTGAGCAACTGCAAATCAAGGGAAGGAATCACGAAATCTCCGTAAAACGCACAAGTTTGGTTGATTTGACACACTCAACAACAAGAGTGCTTGCTAAAGTCACTCACTTGCAAGGCACTGAAGCGTGAGGTGAAAACGAATAGGAATGACGGTGCTCACTCTCAATGCCGAATATAAACATTTTTGAGAAAGGCCTTCTATCACTATTTCATCTCGATTTTAAGCGACCCTTTGTCCAAAAGTTCTTTACATGCAATTAGGAAATGAACTTTTGAGATATTGAGTTATTGACGTTTTCAAAAGTTAATTGAACTGTCTTTTTGTAAATCATAATTGCATCGGAAGTTCTAAGAATTTGTTCGGGTAGTTGTGAGGAAGTACCTAAACCAAAATTCAAGATTCAGTTCCCACACTGTCCTTTCATGCGGAGGGGAGGCCGTTTCGAATTTGCAGGGACATGTTCAATTCTTCATTCACGAATGCTCAATTCCATCTGCTTGCGTGCGAATATAGAACTTGTGGCGTTCCTTATATATGGGCTTGTAGTATCTCCACGTGTTTGTCTGTTTGTCCACCGGCATATCCCAGAAATCCATGAACTTCTGTAATACTTAATCCTCGATAAGTCCTCTGAAGTTAGTCAACCTCTAGGCAAGAGGAAGTGCTAATAATTTTTTACTCCCCTAAAAATCACCAAATACGCTGAAAAAAAGTGAGAAGAACGAGGGTTTTTATAAAATTGAAAATCAAAGTGAAGTAAAGAATGTACTACCGGGGAAATTTTTCGCACACCATTTTTTATCTTTAAAGGTTTCTTCAAAGCCAAGCTTCTTTTTATCGCGTTAGGTTACAAAATCCTGAGATCAGCCCTCAGTCTCAGCCACGTCTTTCAATCCTTTTTTACCAGTTTTGCCCATCTCATTGTTTGGCGTGCGTGATATTTGCTACTGCTACCTACTGAAACTATACGCCGCACTTACTCCTTTTTCAATGCTTATCCACATTTTCCTCCCAAGTTTTTTTTGTGGACATGCATGAGGGATCAGGGGATAAGTGCCTTTCGGTGAGTTTGCATTACTATCAGCCTCTTTAATCCCATTGAAATTTCTACACCAATTCAAGATTTACTTACTTATTTCCCTGCCTTTAGATTTGAAATTGAATGACACTGGCTATTGGTTTGAATTTCCTGCCTTCGAAATTCTAATCTATATGCCCACGAAATTAGTTGATGATAATTGTGTGCAGGTTTGATTAATTGAATACTATTCAGTTTTTGTATATTTTCACTCTGAAGTACATGACCTACCAGACACCACCCCCATGAGGGTATCATTCTCTCACGTCGATGGCTCATAGGTACCGAGTTTTTTTTTCAAGGAAACGTAAAAAAGCCAATAATTTCCTTAATATGCATAATTAAAAATTTTATTGCAGAATTCTCAGTTTGATTTCTCCTTATCGGTATCGTACCTCACGACCTTATCATATCTCTCAGATCAAGAAACAAACAAACTTTGATTAAAATCTCCAATCCCACAACTTTTTTTCATGGTATCATGAGCACCAGCAAACTTTTGAACTTGCTGCGCCGTGTGAATACGAGTAATTGTGCGTAGATAAATTCGAAAGTATTCGATAATTGCACATTAATTGAATCAATATTTATTCATAGCATTAATTCATCAAATCACATCGTGGGGATTAATATTCCCCATTAATTTTTTCCTTCAGCTTGATGGTAATAATCCATATCCGCAGGCATGATTTTAACAGCGTTCTCCGCACTCTATGATTAATGCATGAAGATTGCATAGGAATTAAAGATTTGGCTAACACGAGTTCAAAATCTTGATACAAATTGCTGCTGCGGACTCACCAATAAAAAATCATAATTCCAATTTCCTCCTGTCAGAGGTGCCAAACCGTGGTTAGTTATTGCATGGTTTTCCTCGAGTTAATTTTACTACTCATTGTTTTCACCATGCGATCGAAATACCTACGTGAAAATCGCTACCGCCAGCCAATTTTTCCCCACCCGCACTATTATAATTATCAATCATGCGCAATCTGACATTCAAAACATCTTGTGCACTTGTTCGTAGCTTGCTGATTGATTCAAGGTGAGATACATATATACAGAAAACAATAACGATGTCCAAAAAGTAGGACATCACAGTCTAACAACCTATTCAAGTAGTTAAAATCTGCAATTAACACGAAGGAATTTTCACGCCGGAGTGCTGAGCAAACGGCGGTATTGCAACAACTATCCACATTCATGGGCTTAATTACTCACAAATATAATGATGGACTTTGCCTTGATGAATAAATCCTCGAAAAAAACGAACTTTCAAAAGTAAATATTTTGAAACTATAAGTATATGTATGGGCGTGCACCCATCATCATTATCATAGCACACGAACAGAACGACATAAAGTAAAAGCAGGCAACTAACTATAGTAGATTTTTTCTCCCTGTCTCGTCATGGACTGATTGTCACAATTTACCTAGCGAATATTATCGAGGTAAATCTCATTAAAGGAATAATATGATTATTTTTTCTCTATAGGGTTATCATTTTTTGCAACACGCCAGTAGCAAGACATATCAAAGAGCATTTCCAAAAAGAAACCAGAGAAACCGCTTATACTGTCACCTCTGAATAATAAAAGTCCAAAGGTGTATACATATACATACTGGGCGATTTCGACGTGGGAATTTTTTTTGCATTTCTGCGGCTACCTAGTGTTTTCTCAAGAGGAATGACGCACCCTAGCCATCTAGATACCACAGTCTCAGTAGTAGTTGGGGAAATAAATGTGCAAACAAAAAATCATGGACACATTGGGTTGAGCACCTCAAACGAGAAAATGGCACTTTTATTGTCACAAAATGAACCGCAGTAATGCCGTTCTTGAATTGAAGAAAGAAAGAAAAAATAATGGTAAAAAAAATCATTGACAATGAAATCGTTATTTTCAGATGGTGTCTCAACAATACCTTGCTAATATGGTTTTGTATTAGGATGCATTGCTGTCACCACGTCTGGTGAGACTGTCAAGCCAAAACCGTGGTTAATCACTATGAGGTTTGAGCATTTCCATGGATCCAAAATGTAAGTTGAGAGAGATGCCTGTCTTACTGACACAGTTCTTGTCTCCAGGGTACTCATTCATTCAAATGTGCAAATGTACTTGGTTTCTTAGAATCGACAAAAATAACCTGAACAACATTTTAAGTAAGCCGAAGGTTCAAATAAAATCTGCAGGTGCAACGTGCGTTAACCTGCTGAGCGAAAGGCTCAAAAAGAATCTGAATATAGATACCTGCTGAAAACGTGTATTGAATCAGTTGCGGTTTCAATATTTGCTTTTTAAAATTGAACGATTTTATCGGGTGATATTATATACGCATTTTTTGCATTCATACTTTTTACGTCTTGTGGTTTGGATAGGATGATATTTTCCGATCGTTGAAATGGCTACCGCTGCTGCGTTGTCCTAATTTCGTTTTGAACCAAGAAATCAAAGCGGAGAATGAATGCTACACAGTACCACAGCAATCCCATTGAAGCATACTTGTCAAAGTTAAATGCTGCACTCAAACGAAGATTTACAAAGTGAATTTATGTCATTTAGTGGTGGACCAATTAAGCATTCTATACCGTGAAATCATTCAATAGTAAATATCAAATACAATTAAAAATTATCCGCTACTGAGCAAACTGTTCAGTGGATAAGATTTGTCTTGCTGAAGTCAGTCTCTTTTGCAATCCTTCAGGAAACAATATGGGACACATTATTCAACGCAATATTTAGTCTATACTTATCTAAAACAATTAAGTTCTCCAACTGCTTCAATTACAGCGTTGAATTCTGCTGCATGCGCACGTTTATAGGGATTGCCATTATCCGCTCATTAAACTCGTGTCCGTGTCTCCAATATTAGGGGGAAGAAAGAATCTTCTTTGACTCAGCCACCTTCGCGTTTTCATCACCAAATTTAATTCTATTCATGAATCAAGATTGTTTTGATTCGCTTTCTGAAGAAAAGGGATGAGCATGACTCTCCGTCATACAATTACTTTTTCATCATTCACTCTACTACACTTGAACCGTAGAACACGAAGGGTAAGCAAGTGGCAGTGCTACTACCCCTCGTCCTAATTTTCCGATGTAGCATGATTAATTTCTCAAAAGTAGAAGAAAAACTCCCTTTCCACTCATGCTACCAAATAACAAAGCAATTCGTTTCCGTAGAAATCACAATTATCCCCGCATGCACTGCCTTCTTTCACATTGAAAGAAGAGGAGGCAGCACTACGATGCAATTTCAAAGAATGAAGACTACCTATAGCTATTTAGTTGGGGATGTTGGCTCCATATCATCCGTTTTTCCACTAGGATGATGCTACTTAACAACTTCATCAACTTTTTTACCCTTTCATCTCTACACTTCACTATATGCTATAGAGCAAATAAAAATGAAATGATCTGATTCATTTGTAGATTTTCCTATCGTTATCGTTCCATTCATCACTCCTTTATTACGAAAGTCATTTTCACGCATCTTCAATTCGAGCATTGTAGAGATCGGATCGAATCGAACTCCACGGAAAGAGGAACAGATTGAACAAGATAAAGTCTTCGTATTTAGAGGCTTCCTTTTCTTGAAGGAGTTTGGCTCGGGCATTGCAACAAAATGTGCTTACCAGTGCATGCCTCTCGACAAAAACATGAAGAGCAAAAAGGGAGTCTACTTTTACCCTATTATCATAAAAACAAAAGAAGGCCTTCTTTCTCAGTGAACCTTTCGTTTCATCTAAACACCCACGCAATATACCTAACAAATATGTATAAAGCATCAAGAATTTATATCATTCATCGGTCACTGCCTCAGTTTGAAAATGAAATTGGTAAAAACTTAAGTGCTGATACTAGTGAGGCTTTGTGAAATGGCTTCTTCACATCTTTACTCAGAATCCAACATCCAACAAATATTTGTTGCCTGCCTATCTCACTCCTTTTACCGTTGCTTTCTATTTGCATTGGGAAAAATCTTCATATCGTTTTTTCATTCATTTCAAAGTTTTCAATCATTGAAATAGTAGGTAGCATAATTTTAAAAATGGTTTTTCTCTTTGGGATTGAGAGAGGGAGGGAATTTTATAAATTATACTCCGCTCCTCTAATCGAAGATACTGAGCACCGGTTTTTATCACACATCTATTTTCGTGCGTTAATTTGGTTAGGCACCAGGCTCAACCCATGTTTTTAATTAGAATGGTGTTACCTACTTTTTAGAATATAATTCGTGGAAGGTTGAAAAAAATCGCCAGGTTTGAATGCATTGATTCCACGTGAAACATATAAAAGTAGGGAAGTCGGTTCGTAGATTTGCCTACTTTTGAAAGAGAATTTGTAGTTCAAGGTAATCTGGATCAGAGAGCACAAAAATTCAGCCAAGTAAAGCGAAAAAGTAGAAGTTACAAAAATGGGAGAAGTGAGTAGTGAACGGCCCTCCCTGCCTCCGAGTTACACCACCTCAAGTGGTGAAGATGGTTCATGAGCAAGTGTTATTATTATTTATCGGAGATAGTTCTGGTCATTGAGAACACCCCTGGTTGAAGAAAGAGGGTAAAAGTAGGAATTTTTCGAACCTGATAAACGAGAACGTGAAGAAAAAACATATGAACTCCTACCGACTTGATACAGTGGCGGAACGTGGAATTATTATTATTTAACTTATCAAATGCAAAATTGGCACTTTCAAAACATTTGGTGAGCCGAGGAATGGCAGGATAGTGAAATGAATTGGGAATGCAATCGAAGGTAACAATTTGTAACACTTGAGGTAATATTGTGTATATGCATGTGTGTAGGTAGGTAGAAGGGATATTTAAAATTAGAACGTTCACTGCGTTCGGTGCAAGCACGCTTTTATCAATGATATCATTAAGTAACTCTAATTACAACTCATTCACTGACAATTAGTTCATTTGTGGGTAATTATTTTGGGATTAAAAACCGCGGGGAGGGAGTGCAGTAAATGTATCTGTGCTCATGTATGAATAAATACTCACTCAATCGTGGTAGGAATGACTATGCATGAAGTTACTCCCCGCCATAAAACTGTGGGTTAGAATCGATCGCAGTTGCGTTCGTTGCCCAATAATTTTTAAAACTCTGATTCTTCGCCTGTTCATTTGCTCGCGTAATCATATTGATTTGTGTAATAATTGTTAGGGCGGTTGATACAGAATTTTAGCCTTTATCAGTTTGGCCCAGTCGTTCCCAATTATTTTTTGTTTAGTAACAATCAAAGTATGGAAAAAATGACTCTAGGATTCACTTTAAGCAGATGGCTTACACGAATGCTTACAATATACTTTCCGTTTTCCATATAACCGTTTTCATCGCCGACTGGCCCGAAAAGTGCATCATGCTCGCAAGTATGTAATTATAGTCTATCGTATTTGAGGACAAGTACTTGCGGATTTAATTTATTTGCATGCAGTTATATTCTCCCGATTTTGTATGGACCTAGATTGATATTTTGCATAAGAATTTTGAAATTTATTGGTCTTAGCCTAGTGTAATTATTTATTGTGGTTTGTGTCCTGACACTGATTAAGTAGTGCGCTGCGCACTGCTTGCCTGCAAAAAAATTCCAAGTGTTACGAAAAATTCAGACACCTCACAAAAATTATGCAAGTTAGCGACTGTCAAATAAATATCTAGGCTCGACTGACTTTGACTTGTGTCCTTCATTCTGCAGGCAGCGGAATGGAAGGGGAAATAATTAGATCACGCCAACAACAAAAGATATGCGTCTGTTAGTTATTACTTAATCTCACTCCATTTTCTGTGAATGGAGCTCTGAATTCGAATTTAATGTTGCCCAATCATTGTTCCTATTGACAATGACAGATTCTCATTGAGAAAAGCTAACACTTCACCACTAATAGAATTAAGAAGAGACAAAGGCTTAGGCTAAGAGTTTTTAAAGAGTGACTTCAATTCTCATACGAAATGAGTTGTGCTTTGCTCACTCACATTTTTCATTATGGATTCGCATTTTTTCATAGAAATATTAAACTTACTTGTCAAGAGTCTACATTCGAGTGGCTCAAGTTTCAAAATCAATGCGCATTCTGGCAGAGGCTTAAACTTTAAAAATGATCTTGATATGTATTTTGCAATTCACTCATGAATCAAAATCCTAGACGTCTCTTTCATAAGTTGCGTTAATGAAACCTTCCCATTTTTCGGCTTATGTACAGCGAATTACATAAGTGCCTGTCTCATTCCCTTGCATTGGGATAGGAAATTCTTAGAAGAATCAAAGGAATCCATCTTTCATTTCACTTCATATCTGAGCGGTCCGTTATAGAAGTCATTTTCTGGAGGTTTTCCCACGCAGCTAAGAGATTAGAGGATTTGTGCAGCTATCGAAGTAGATAAAATTGTCATGAAGTGATTGTACTGTTTTAAGCTGTGAAGAACAAAAAATCATGCAGCTTAGGTCGGTGCTAAGTGATAAATTGCAATCATGAAGGAGAACGAGAGGAAGTCGGAGGGAATATTAATGTCCTGTCTGAGAACGAGGAAAAGACGAACACATTTACTTATATGCAGGAGGGTTTTCCGAAGAAAAATTGTCACTTTTATCCTATACGGTCGTAACTATCAAATTAACTAAAAGTTTTGCATAACACTACTTAAGGCCGGTGCGAAATCTTATCCGATTCCGAGCCCCTGCTGCTGCTCCTCGTCACGGTTCTGAGGATCGCAAATCGCAGCTCAAAACACTATCATTTTTAACATCATGCCATTCGCTTCTCACACATTTAAGAAGTTTTTTAGAGAATGGGAGTGTTATTGTTATTGAGAATAACCACATACATCATGAAGAGGTGGTGTGCTGAAGTATGATCCTCAGATTTGCTTGAAACTCAAATTTTGAAAAAATGACACAGAAAAAATGCTTACTTAATGTTTGCTGCACATTTCAAAAGTAATCCATTAAGGATTAGCTTGTTCTTTCGCAGAATTTTTATGGGCTTGTGGATTAGAGAATTCATTAATGGATTACAAATGCGATTCCGGCCGCAGGTGCAAGAGCACTCGAAAACATAAAAGCGAAATGATAAATTAGGCGAGTGTAAAGTTGCACGTAGAAATAGGCTGCAAGCACATGTTCTTTTGAAAATTGTGAGTTTTATTGTTTTTATACGATTCCATGGTCAGTTACTTGCCAAAAATAAGGAGCACAATTATCACTGTACTTTCTGGCGGAAGGAAGCAGAGGTAAACAATCAATGACTGTGACAAAATGCTTGTTCGCTTTACAGGACTCGAGTACTGCAGCAAACATGATAGAGGTAGCAGCAGCAAGTCGCATGAAAGAGATTAGAGCGATTGAAGATCCCAAATAAGATGCTTGCATTTTAAAATCAAAATTAGGCAGCGTAAATTGACCAGGAATTAGATGCATCAGTATGGGGCCCAGGAGTGGCTGTTCCGGCTTTGATTACATAAGAAAAAAAATCCTGAGGTTTTTTATGGCATTTTCATTTTCAAGGATGGTACGGGCTCGCAAAAACGGATGCGGATGATGATGATAGTAGTATAGTGGGAATCGTAAAAAATGGGATTTTTGTTGCCCACCTCCCGAAAAGATTTGTTGCATGTGCGAAAAATTCAACATCATTAGTAACAGTTCTCATGACAAGGTACTGTAACAGAAACAGTAGTATTGCTTCCTCTACGAAGCAAACAAAAACGTGTACATTGTGCACAATTACACAGCCTAATGTCAACATTCAACCTTCACTTCCCCATCACTATCGGTGGGCGAAATCTCGACTAAAATTGAACAGAACAATTCCTTCTAGACTTAATTTGCACTTACCAGAATTATGCAGAGTTATCCTTGGAACATTGGAACGGCAATCGGCCTAATGCAAATTTAGCCCAGGGGAGTGGTACAATTTCCTCCTTCACATGTCGAGCACTACTATTTATTCACTTGATTTGATTACACAAAGGAATTTATATATTTGTCAATTAGTCGCCAAGCAATTCATGCCTTTCAGGTTGTCACTGAAGAAATTTCAATGGGAATGCGGTACAAAAAGAATCAATAGAACCACACAATCCCATAATCCTTGCACTTTGTAGTGCCCAACGATTTCCACAAGGACTAGCTTTTTGATTGACCCTCCTTCCTTCAACTAAATCAGCTGCTGATCTGTTAAAATCTTAATGCTGTCTAATGTATCCGAAAAGAATAGTCGTCTTCTTTTTAGAACTCAAAGACACTTCAAAATGTCAGGAATTGTCAAAGAGTCACGAAAAGCTCAGCAAGTCACCGTGAGCATTCTTTGACCGGTTTAGCATGATAAAAATCATGCTTCGTTTCAAACGCGAGAAGTTCTCATGGTGATAAGTAAGTATTTCTGCTGTATAATAGTTTCGAGAAATGCCGAAATAGTTCAAAGCAGGCGTTCACTTACTCACTGATTGGGAAGCAAAGTGGAAATGAGTAGGGTTCAAAGGAAGACTGCTACTTTTGTTACATAAAAAAAAGTTTGCGGAGGAGCGAGCGTTTTTTCAATATTGCGTTTGCTCTTTGCACGCAGCAGCCCAACAACAAAAGGGATTCTTCTTGTTAGGAATGCGTCTGTAGGATTTGATTTTGGGTAGTCGAAATACTGACACTGCAACGCATGCCATATTCCTCACGCTGCCGTTTCAGTTTAAAAGGAAAGGTACTATATACATATGTACGTCAATTCGAATTGAACTGCCTGAAAGCCACGCGAGTAAGTACGAAATTTGGTATTTTAAGGTTTGAAAAGCGCGAGATCTTGCACCAAGTAAGGTTAGGTAGTCTGCATGGTTAGGATCAAGTCAATTGCTTCGTTTCAGTGCTTCCCCGACCACTTCAAAATAGTACTTATTTTTTTATAAAAGCTTAATTTTTTGCACGCATTATTTGCCGATGCTAGCTGGCTTTGCGAAAAAAAATGCGAAAAGCCTTTTCGAGGTATCTACGCCTCGGTAAAGAGTTTTAGGGAGCCTGAGGAAGTATTTTTTGTACCCTGAAGTGTTTCGTCTCGACTTGAACTTAAAAGGAAGCTTTTAATTGTGCAAGCAATGTTACTAGAACATGAACAATGATTTTCAAGGGAGGAGGACGTGCTATCAAATTATAATTTCGTCCTGAAATAACTTACTTCAATTATAGCATCTTTTTAAAAGAAAAAGAAATTCATATGGTGTGTGATTTCGAGCTGTGCAGGTTGAGCACATGTCCGTCCAACCAAACCAGACGCATATTATGTCTCTAGGAGAAGTACACAACATTTTAATTTTTACAAAAGTCGTGCCTGCAAAACTCTCTGTATGTTGGTAAACAAACATCAGCTTCTGAATTGTTCCTGACTTAAGTCTAAATCAGAGTGTAGTCACTTGAAATTTCGGGACTGGCCCCCAAATTTTGGCGTTTTTGGCCTCCGAAGTAAAAGAAAATCCCTCTTATGAGCAGCCAAGGAAAAGTGGAGGAATATGCAAACCAACTAGTTAATATTCGTAAGGTCATGGCACAGTAGTTCCTTCAAAATAAGTATGAATTATATGTATGTATTCCATTGGAAATTCAATTTTAGGTTCATTTTCCACGAGTTAAGTGCATATTTCCGTCAAACGAGGAACCTAATTCAATCGCCTACTGATGAATGGGACTCTGGGAAGGAAGCAAAATGCATAAAAAAAGTTTGGCAGGGAATATGTACTACATACAACACAACAACATTTAAAAACGTGAGTAATGTGGCCCTACAAACTTTTGAATGTGTGAGGTTTTGTTTTATTTACGTCTTACTTTTTTCAATGCAATGAGGTATGTCTTCTGACTCAAGAAGGATTCATATTATATACAACATCTTATCTAACAATAATGAAGTGAGGAGATATGTGAGCAAATAATACCCTTCGATTTGAAGTCGTGGAGTTGCCGAGTAATACGTACTAAATTTTGTTTTCCCGTGGCAAAAAGTATGATTTCATCGAATTAAAATTTAATACTTCGTTTTTATCTTCGCACTCGGGCTACTGCTGTTTCCTGATGGATTACCTGTACAAGTTATGAGATGTGTGTATGAGCTTAATTCACGCTGAAAGATTTGGTAGATGAACTAAACGAAATTTCATGGGATTCAATCGTATCTAGTCCGTGAAAGCAGATGGGATCATGATGGTAAGTAGTTGTTATGAGGTGAAAGAATGAAAGATCGATGCAAGTGTTACGTTGAAATATTGTAATTAAATAACACTTGCATTGTAAACCAATTTCTTAGTTTGTGGACAAGCAGGGCAGTTTTCCACTTCAGGATAAGCAAATAGAATACGTACGTTG
>JAHZNH010001538.1:0-22137 GCA_027744355.1 Tyrannoseira gladiata | reverse complement strand
TAGATTTTTTTGCTGAAACTTACACGAGAGCGAGTAGAATATTTGGTGGGGGGTGCACGCAAACTTGGTGAGGTTGAGGTGGGATCCCCCCTGATATGTAAATGCTTTCAGGTCTAGCTTCCTCAAGTACTGGGGATCACTCGAGGTACGGACGAATGCAAACTGACAGTCTTTTCTCCTTCCCTTCGCACCCGGGTGGGATGGGAGATATATCTGGGTGATCCTTGCGGATGCTTCAACCAGTCCCGGAGGAAATGGAGTGGCCTTCAAGTGCTGATGATCCTCTCTGCTCGCGTTCTCCACGACGTTGAAGACATTGATCCGGCTCCCCTTCTCTTCATGAGCCTTACAAAGGATCCAGAGCTGGTCGGTGGAGGAGACGAAGGAGAGCGAGAGGGGATTGGAGCATGTGTCTATGGTGGCGAGAACGTTCCCTACGGACTGGACAAGGCCACCCACGTCCAGCACTAGGATCCTATCTAGGGAGGGCTGCGTGACGAACACGTAGTTCGAGACTTGCACCGACATACCCCACTCACAGGATTGGGGACACACCGCTCGTCCCTGCGGAGGAGAGAGAAGGGCATCATGAAAAATGATCGGAGAAGATATTTCGTTTGGAGTAACCTGAGAATCAATCTAAAGTTTCTCTTGGCATTAGTATTAATGGAGTAATTAGTGCCGGGGAATAGTTGGCAACGACTCCCAGACTCACTCTCCCTCTCCCTTGGAGGATTTTGTTTGGTCGTGCGGTTCTCCACTAATGAGGAGTTCAAAGTGAAAAAGGAGGAAATACATAATTGGGAGGGGGAAGGGATTCATGGAGGCATTTGGTCAAAGTCAATAGATATTTTTGTGAGTGATACGTTGTAGTATCCCTTTACTTACCCCATCCTTTTCCCCGGAGTGGGGGTGGAGAAGGTCGTCCCCGAATATCTCCCAGAGCCACCCGCAATGCTCCGCGCTGTAGGACGCGAGCCCGTTCCTGTGGAACACGAGGAGCTGCCTGGAGTTGGTGTTGTGGAGGGCCTGTACCTCTACGGTAGGAGAAAGGATAAACAAAAAGAGGCGACCACAAATAAAAGATTTCATTTCATTTCTGTGTGTCACCACTCGCCACATCGTATCACTTCACCTGGGGCTTGATAATGATGTTTGCTCTTAAAATGGGATTTGATTTTGTCAAACAAAAGGCACAAGTCTGTTTACCTGGCTTTGAGTTCGGATCGATGACGATCAGCGAGCTGTGGGCTTCCCCAACTCCGGCGGAGTTTTCCGCTCGGCAGGAGTAGGATCCCATGTCGGGGAAGTAGATGTCATGAATCCGGAGGCGACTGATCTCCCCATTAGAAGTCCGACTGGTGGGGGAAGATGAGTTCTCGAAAATGTACTTGTTATTATTGGCGTTTTGTTTACTACTGCTGGAGCTGCTGCCATCAGATCTCTCCAGATCCTTCCCGTTGAAGAGCCAGCTCCACCGCACAGACGAGGTCGATTGACCACCGGCTGTTGATTCTGATCCGGATGAGGATGATGGAGGGGATCTGGACTCCCAATCCATAATTGGAAAGACGAGACGGCAGATGAGCAGCAAATCTTCTCCGGGCCGCTTCCAACTCAATTTCGGCGTCAGCTCCACATATGGCTCGGCTGGAGTCAGTCCAGAAATAAAACCAAACCAAACCAAACCAATACACATTTTATTTACGATCATGATCATGGAGGATGGAAAAATGGAATCTGGAAAAGTCCCTTCTTTAGGGATTGGCAGTTGGCAGAGGGAATATTTCCAGTCCAGTCTTTTTCTCTGGAAATCCCCACCACTAAATTTCTATTCTTACGTACTCTCGACGGCGAGGCGGAACAACTGGATCACTTCCGGATTTCGGGGCGAGTAGCAGGAGAACTGTCCAGCGTGTGTGAGACGGACATTTGTCAGGAGGAGGGTCCCATTCATATTGGGTTTGATCCCGGAGTCCAGGATTTGAGTCACGGGGATCTCATACCGCTTCCACTGGATGTAGGGAGGGGGGCTCCCGGTGATGTCGCAGTTTAGGAGAATGCTCTCCCCCTCCACCACCCGCACATCCCTGATCTCCAGCGCCTTATCCAGTGAGATCATGGTGATGTCTGGAAGTAAGTACAATACTCAGAGTAAGTATACATATATTTTTCCCAACAATTGCAAAAGCAAAGCAAAGCGAGTGAATTGAACAGGATTGGATTGGATTGGGTGGAGGCGAACAATAGGGACTGTGCCCAAAGCGGTGATAAATCGCGGCCTGACGAGCGAGTGTGGCGTGGCGTGGCCTGGCCCCATTTCAATTCACTGAAAGAAGCTCAAGCCCAGAATGGTTGGATTACCATAAAAATGGCTGAAGCTCGAGAAGAATTCGTTGACATGAAGCTGGCCATCATGGTCCATGTCATCGAACAGGAGGAAATCCCTCAGCTGGCAGGGGGATCTCCCCATCCCCAAAACGTTCTCCATCTCGGCCTGCGACAATGGAAAAAAGGATCAAGAAAAAAGAAAGAAATTGATGTGAGTCCAGTCCAGAATCTTATCTAGTCCACTAAACTGTAGTCCACCATTCCATTCCATTGCATTGCATTGTATTGCATTGCATTGCATTGATTCCAGCAAGAGCCAGCTCCCTTCGCTCCATCTTTCCCTCCTGGAAGTGAAAGTGTGAGTGTGAATGAATGTGAGTGAGTTTGGTTTGGCGAAATATAAAAATGTAGGGAAATGAAGAGAAATGATGACGCCTCCAGCCAGCCAGCGCACTTTCCCTTTCTATTCTGGAGAAAATGGCCATTGTGCGATACGATACGATACACGTGGCAGGAATGGAAAACAAACGGAGGGTGAGTGAAAAATGACCGAATCATATTGCTTATTGCCGTTTTTGCCAGCCTCCGGAAGAAAAAAAAGATGGAGGGACTATGACTATAAGCACCATAGCAGAATGGATGGATCGAGCACATCACTGGATTGCTCCAATGCTCCATATTTTATGCGATAAGGCCCTAAGCACGGTAAGTACTGTACTTGGGTTGGTTAGGTTCAAGCGCAATAACCGTAACTGTCACTATTAACAGTCCATTTGTGTGCATCCTCCAGGAGAAAGGAAAAAAACCACCACCACCATCATCCATGGTGCGGCATCATCGACTCCAGCTTTTCTTCTGGATCTGGTCTGGTCTGCTCCGGTCCATGGTCCAATCCGCTGGTGTAAAATGGGAGAGTTTTTTTTGAAAGTTTAGATTTTCATTTTTATGGAAAATGCCTTCCAGGCCCCTTAGCTTATTCCTCTTCATTGGTGGTACTGGTTTCTAGTAGGTTCCTTGCTCATGGCTGGAGAAGATTACAGTTTACAGTGTACTTGCTTGCTGGCTGGATCGTTCGCGTGTGGCATGGTCTGATGGTCTGGAACTGGAATGTACTTAGGCTTGGGCTCTCCCTCCCCCATTGTGGAGTGAGGACAGTCATTGTCCGCAAGAAATATGTGATGTGATGTGATGTGATGATGATGATGGCGATGATTATCTCCCGCTCTTCACATAAACTTCCTATTTAAATCTTGATGGAATAAAAATGGGTGTAAAAAAATCTCCCCTTGAGGAGAACACCATCCCATCCATTCCCTTGAAGATAAGGAATATCATCCCATTTTTTCCACAGTAGCCTCGCCCAGGGAAATGGAACACGACACGACTCGACTTCAAAAAGGAGCAAGATAAAAGCGTGCATGTTTTTCCTCTCTTCTGTCCTGTCTCTTCCTCGGAGTGAATCCATCCCCAACTCTAACACATTTTCGCCAGGAGCCATGGAGCCCTCTCTCTGGTTCTGGCTCTGGCTGGAGAAGGATCGAGGAAGTGTGTGCAAAAAAATGGAGGGAGGATGTGTGCACACTTCTGCGAAAACTTTGCTTCTGAGGGACATAGTTCTTTTTTCATGCGGGGGATGTGATGATGATCGTAGCGCCATCACCATCATCATCCTCATCATCATTTTTATGCGTAAATGATTTGGGTTGTCGGGAGGAAAAGCATAGTGCTTTGTCTTGAGCTCGTCTCGTCTTGCCCCACGGTGTTATTGTTGCTTTGTAGAAGGGGGCTTTGCATTCCATTTACGTATGCATTGCATTGAGTAAGTACTTAAGTAAAAAATTCTTTTGAGATCTTCTGTATCTTGTTTTCACTCCACTTTCAAAGTTCCAGTTCTTTTTCTGAAGGCTGAGTTCACAAATGGATTTGGATATGGCCCTCTTTTCCCATTTTCCCACGGATAAAAAATTTTCACGATACGACTCCCGGCTTAACAAAAAACTTATTCCAGTATTAGTACTACACTTACTTTGTAGAGCTCGACGTACTCCAGAATGCCGTCCCCGTTCCGGTCCAGGAGGATGAAGAGATGGCGGAGTAAATTGTCTTTATCAGCTTCCGGTCCATCACCTTCCATACTGTTAAGCCAGGGAGGAGGAGAAGGAGGTGATGATGAGGATGAGGATTCCAGTGAAGTAGCCCCAACCACTCCAGGGTAGCTCCAGGGAGTATCCCTATCCCCTCCTCTCGCTTCCCTGGTGATGCGCCCAGAAGGACTGGAGGAATCGCTCCCGGGGATCACCTCATTTGAGCCAGATGTCATCAACTTGATGTGCCTCATTAACTTGCCAATGTCATACTGGAAAAGCTCGGCCTGCGAAAATAAGAGAAAATGCTCAGTAGTCCACAGCACAGGAAACAGATCCAAATATAGAGAAATGGAGAGAAACAAAAGGATCGTGTAGGGAAAGAAATGTTTGTTGCTTTGGCTGGCTGGGTTTTCCAGTCTTCCCCAGTCCATTTTTCTGGAGAGAGAAACCGAGTGCTGGAGAAATTGAGATACAAAACAGAGCCTCCAGTCTATCCCTCACCCAAAAGCAATTTCTGTTTGATCACCAACATCATCATCATCATCATTGTAGTGATGATAGCGATGATAAAGCTGTTGAAAGCTTTTTGTTCCTCCATCTCACTCTCGGAGGGATTTTCCAGGACCAGAAGGGAAAAAAGGAAAACAGCTACAATGTAGGATGCTTTGATGCTATAAGGCTTGCCATCCTTAGTATTTCGAGCTGGAGCTCGAACTTGGAATGTTTTGAGATGAAATGCTCTCCCATTTCTGCCCCACATTCATTCCCCCACTTCACGAGGGAGAAACATGGAACATGGAACCTTCCCCACAGGGAATTTTTCATCGTTTTAATTAGGAGGATTAAATACTAGATCACTGGCATTCTCTTTGTGTTCTTGTCGTGTCTTGTTGAACAGTAGTGTTGGGTTTGTGCTGTTTGCGAAAAATATGAAATTATCTGGCTCTGGTCATATGTCACTCATTTCGGGGATTAAGGATTCCTTTTCCTGCTCACACCTTCTAGATATTGTCTGTCGTGTCGTGGCAGTGAAGGGAAGACTTTGGCAGTAGTGCCTAAGGAAAATGGTGCCAGTGGGTAATTAAACAAGTGCGAATTGGTTATCTAGATATGGGCGCAGTTCCTGACAACAGATCAATTTGATTTGAGTTCACGGGAAAAAATTCTGGGGCGAAATGAGAATACTCAATCCAGGTGTGGATCAAGTGGGCTCTAATCTGGTATTTGGCTAAATAAATTGGGAGGAAAGAGAGAGAAGTCGGAAATGGCGCGAGGTTTGACTCATGGCTTGATAAACATGAAGTTTTTGGATGGATCCAGTTTTTTTTGTTCATGTCATGACTCATGACACACTTAAATAAAGTGATGGAAGGGATAAATCCCATCAATCTCAAGTCCATGAATCCCCAAGCGGGCACAAAACTGGACTGGACTGGATTGGACTTGATTCAATCCAACTCAAATTTTGGAATGATATTGATCATCCTTCGCCAGACCACTTCCGTGGGTATTTACTGTTTACTCATTCTGGAAAATATAGCATCTTGCTCTTCCGCCTCACTTCCGCATGCATGGAAATGCTTTACTTTTATGAACTCACTTATCCCCTGCCAAAAAAAATGTGGATTGCCTCCGCTCATGGAAGGGAAGGATCTCATCACATCACGCAAGGAAAACCGCAATAATTTCTGGATTCTGGATCTGTATGGATTCCCGCAAAAACCCCTGCGCTTTAATTACTCACTACTACTACTACTGCTGCTGCTGGAGAAAGGAAGCTGGAGCTGGAGTGAATTTTTAAAAATCGAGATTAGTTTTTTGGCAGGCTCCCCATTCCGTGTTGTTTTCTGGGGAGGAGCATGAACCCAATGTAAATTTACTTGCTCCAGTACAAGTGCCAGTACAGTACTAAGGTTTCCTGGAAAAAATACCCAGTTCATAGATCGTGGAAGAACCCACGAACTTTTAAATGCCGACCGACATGATGATTCAGCCGAGCCGAGTTGAGTCCGCAGTCCAGTCCAGTCAGCAGAAAATGGAGGCTGGATGTTGATGTTGGAGCAAAAATGGCTAGTTTTTCTTGGTGTGGTGTGGTGTGGCGTGGTGCGTGCTGAAGTGAAAGTTGTCAAAAGTGAAAGCTCTTTAAAAAGAAAGGGGAAACTGCTTTCATGCTGGCTCACACCCACTCCCTCTCCTTCCTTCGCACTCCCGGGGAGTCCGTTGAACATTCTTCGGGGGATTGGGTATTTTGTAGTTTTTTTGTGTTCCCATTGCTGGGGAAAAAAGGGAAATCAGATGGAGGCATTGAATTGAATTGAAATCTAAAAAGGGAGAAAAAACTTTTTTTACTGGGTGTACGTGTACGTGTACATCCTCTTAAATGAGTACTTGGGGGGAGGAATTGGCCCCACACGTAGAGATAAGTATTTAGGAGCGCGGGTTACGCTCTGAGTATTTAAGTGGGCAGTTCAATTCAGTTCAGTTTAGTTCTTTTCACTTTCCACTGGGAAAAAAAGCCCATGGAAGTAGATTCAGCTCTGGAGTTTTTTGGGGGGCTCCGAGCTATTTTCAACTTCAACTGTGCTAATTTGTGCTCCATGCATGATAAAAGGACCGGGTTCTAGTAAGTAAGTACCTAGTTGGAATGCAAGGGATCGAGTAAGTCTTCTCCAGTTCTCCAGGATTGAGATGGAGGGGATGTCTAAATTAATATCTGAAACTCCAGCCACGTAGTCAGTACTTACCTTAAGTATTTCGTAGTCCTCGGGCGAGCAAACATTATGTCTGGTGGTGGAAGACGAGTCCCCACTAGTTCCAGGAGTCCAACTTCCTCCTGCTTTCGACTCCTTTGGTAGGCCTGATGAGTGCTGGAGGGGTCCTCTCCTCCCCTGGAACGGTGATTTCCTCCGGTGGTGGATGATGAAGGGAGGGAGTGGACCTCCAATTCCCATCCCACCTCCATCCTTCCACTTCCAGGTGGAGTTCTTCCTGCCGCGACCCCAGTCTTTTTGGTTCCGGGGAGGATGACCGCTTGGATTGGGAATGAGATCGGGATGAGCATCTGGATCTCGATCGTGGTTATTCCCTTCATGGAGTAATTTCCATGAAGGATTAGTAATACTCCCCGGGTTCGAGAAGCTTTCCGCGGATTTGGAATCCTCGTATTCGTCATCCTCATCCAAATCCAAATCTTCATCATTTTTCGGGAACACCCAGTCGTCCATCTCATTCTTCCTCCTGGAGCGATCCCGCTGTTCACTTCCTAGTTTCTCGGTTATCCTCCCCTCCGCCTTCCACTGACCGTCTTTATCCTTCTCATCCATGAAGTCGTAATAGGAGGAGTGGGGAGGGGGCATCTTAATAGCTCCATTTTGATGTGACGGTCCATTCACTGGAATGGCACTGCGACTAGTATGACCGGCTCGCCTCACTTCCTCCCCGTCCTTCGATGGAATCCTCCTGATCCTCGTCCTCCCCGATTTCGAATGGGAATGAGAATCCTCCCTTTGTCCGAGTGAAATTGGAGTGGGGTAATCTGCAAAAACAGCAATAGGAGGCAGATGGCTCAGCTCAATCTCAATTTCAATTTCGTGGAAATGGGTAATCCTCTTAGAAAATATGCCTGCCTGCCTATTTCATATCATGTCTCGTCTTTATTATTTCCCCTGGAACTGGAAGTTCCTGGAAATAGCATTTCTCGGAGAAGAGAAGAATTTTTCAGAGCGAGTGCCCATTCAAAAACACGAAAATTATGGATGGATGGATGGTTGTCCCATCTCACGAGCAATATTGTATTGCTGGCTATAAAGCGGAAGAGAAAATTTTCTCTCCAGCTTTACATTACTGCTCTTATTTTTTATTGCGAGAGAGAGAGTGAGTGCGGCTTGGTTTTTAATTGGGAGATTGGGAGTGCAAGAGCAGCACTTTTTCCCGGAGATTCTCATTGTTTTGAGAGGATGCTATCTATGGCATGGCATGGCATGGCCCATCCACCTCCTTCTCCAGTCTCCACTATCGTTTTTTCTCAGGTGGAGGAGTCTGCAATCTTAGGAGAGTCGTGGCGTGACTCTTCTACTGAAAGCACTTACTGAACTGACTCGATGCTTAGAGTTCCCCCATCCCGGAGAATGGAGCCGGGGAGCGGATGTGAATTAATGTAAATGGAGTGGAGCCTTCCCACTTCCCATCAGGAATGAGTGGAGATGAAGAGCACGGAGGCAATATCAATATGCCTTCCGTAATTTTCTCCTCGAAGACATGGACACACAACCTCTTAGAAATGACTACGGCAAAGACAGACTCGCACTCCTTCCTTTCTCTTCTGCTAAATGTAATATCCGCCCTAGCCCAACGAACCAACCTAACCAAACCAACTTTCATTCCAGCCTCAGCCCCAACCTCATCTTGATTCTTCTGGAGGCTGTGGCCTGAGAAGAACTAAAATAGTGCAGTATTCCGTGTACAGGAACAACTCCGGGCTGAGATGGCGAGCAAACAATGGCGGAAGTAAAGATTCTTGTTAAAGAGGCTCAGACTCAGACTCTGGCTCTGGATCCGGATTTAGAATCAAGATGAAGCTTATTTTTCTCTCCCGATTTAGGAGCAGTTCGGGGGAGATTATAATGCATATTTGGGGAAATTATGTGGCGCTTAACAAAACAATATCTGAAAGAGTGAGTCCGACAGGACAAGGAGGTAGCGTCGATTTTAAAGCGCCGGTGGAGCTGGAGCTGGCTGGAACTGGAACCATAACTCGATAACTCCACTGGGTAAATGAACGAGTGAATGAATGAATCGCCATTGCCATTACACTGCATTGCATTGCTAGTTAGACGGAATGAAAGGAAGAAGACGGAACGTCTTTTTCCCATCTTCCTATTATCTCGTCAACAACAGCAACAACAACAACCAAAGCACCATTTCACATTCATTCCAAACTATAAGTGCCGATGAAATGAGTGAGAAGGGAAAAAAGAGAAGATTCTTGAAAGTAAATGAAAAAAGTCCAAATTAAGTTTTCCCCAAGACAAAAGAATTATATTTTTTCTCGGGCGGGTGCATAGTACATGGTGTGTTCTTCCCGGCTTGTCATCTTTCAAAGATTTTTTTAATCCGAGCCTGGCCGGGCTACAGTCCCGCTGAATGGCGGCCATTAGCCCATAATTTATTGTTGTTAATGAGGCGATTTCACGGAAACTCAATCCACAAGACCGATCCAAATCCAACATCCAACAGCCAACATCCCAAATCTAAAAACAGGAAGAGCGGCGGTGGAACAGCCTGGAATGGAGTGAAGTGGATCTAGCATTCTAGGATCCAAGTTTCGCAATAAAGACGGAGGAGGCAAGAAAAACTCCGATCCGGTCTGGATCTGGATTGAGAGCGAGCGAGTGAGTGAGTGAGTGAAATGGTCTTTGGGATCGGATCGGATGGGGGAATGGGCGACAAAACTAAAGCGGAGCTCTGAAGTGGAGCTGGAGTTTTTTCCCTTTTTCTCGGGAAAACTTTTTTTTCCAATTCAGTAAAGCATAAACGCAGCGAGAGTAAAAGTATTTAGATAAAAAAAGGGGAAAAATAAATAGTTTAAGTTGAATTGCAAACACGGAAGCATATGCTAGAATCCTCCTCCGTTGGAATAAGGACGAACGAACTAACCCGTGTTTACTCCTAAATTATGAGCGTATTTTTTTCCTGGAGGAGGAAAAAAAACTTTTGGAATGGGGGAGCTTGTTTCTGGTCTGGCGTTTAATGAAGGAATTAATGGAACTTTTTTTTGGAAAAAATAGGGAGTTGACAGGAAGTACTGTTACTGGTACTGGAGAACGACGTGGGTGAGCTGGAGCTGGAGAGTACTATTAAGTATTTATTCCTATTGCTCATGCGAAAATTTAAGGCTGTGGAGGAAAGCGAGCGAGCGGACCGTAAAAAATGGTGGAGGGGCCTTCCAAGGAATTGTTGTTGTTGTTCCTCCATCCTCCTAAATTAAATTTCCCTCCCGATCTTAATTGCATAATAAGTTCTGGAGGAAGGAGACGTGTCGTGAGTTATAACGACGCGAGTGGTATTGATAACAGGGTTTGGAGTTCCAGGCTAGGAATATTTTTTTTAAAATTGAGGAGAGCTATAGAGCTGGACTGAACTGGAATCTAGGACCAGGTCCAGGTTAGTATTAGGTATGATGCTGTGGCGCTTGGCACTCACCTAGAGCCTGGAAATTAAGTAGGTGGTTTGTACGCATCCAGCGTCCCCAGCCCCATCACACCGTATCGTCGTGGCCATTGAGGCGGATGCGGAAATGGGAGGTAATGAAATTGCCTCGTCCCCAATTTCCAAACTGTAATTATTAGTGAGGAGAAGACGAGAAGAATATGGATGGGGAGGGGAAGGGGGAACAGGGGAAAGGTCTGGATAGAAAGTTTTCCAATTTTCGCCAATATCCAATATGATTATGGATTTTGGGGAACCATCAACAGTACTTTTAATTATTTAACGGGATTACTGGATTATAAGTTCCAGAATACATAATATGGAAGAGGAAAAGGAACTTTGACTGGCATTCTCTGACATTTTTGTCCTGGAAAACAGTAAAACATTAATGGGATCAATGGATCATGACCGATGAGGAGGATGTTTGGAAAAAGCTGGAAGTTGAGTGGGACAGAACAGTGGTGCGTTCTTCCAAGAAAAATAGCCTTGGAATATGGTAAAGGTAACGGATGTTATCCAGGAAAATTGAATGGAACTCATTGACAAGCCCTAGACAGTCTCACTTTCAAACTGACAGGATGACTTTTGATTCTAGAAGTCAATGGAAGGAAAACATAATAATTGTTTTACGGGGATAAGCCAATTCATTCAAAGGGAATTGAAAGACTTGATATACCAAATCGCATGGAAGCTTGGGGCCGTTCATTTAGTATGTAACGAATGCAGATGGGTGGGTCAAAAACACCGTGGCATTCTGTTTCAACGCTTGAAACGGGACAAAAGCAAAACTACTTAGGAAGATTGCATCGAGAGAAGCAAATTTTATAACGTTCTAACGGCCAAATCTGTTGCCACCAATAAATTCTTCTGCTCTCTTTATGTAAGGTTCGGTTGCCCCTTTCGATATTCTATCACAGTTTGAGGTCCTTTCCACAACTATGTTGTAGCACCTTACAACGATGATTTGCTCCCCCCGCTGTTACCTTGTAGGTGAAAAGGGAAAAGTGCTAAAAAAAATGTGTTTTTTTTTGCGTTACGTCCACATGGATGGCCCCAATGCGAAGCGACGTTACCTTTCCCCTTAAAAAATTGTTTTTGTTCCTACGTACGTTGAGTGGGTTAAGTATGTATTTCAACTTCCAACATTTAAATTGAGCAAGGGGCGTTCCAGAGGTAGCTCAACCTCATTAATTAATTGAATATTTACATCGAAGTTGGAGTACTTTTTCCCCTTCTCGAAAAAAGTAGGGTAGTTAGTAGTTCTGAATTCTGAATACTTATGTAAGTGAATCGCAGATTAAAAGGTAGGTCCTCCAGGAACCGAGTAATAAGTAATGGGGCATTCTATTCCAGGAATATTATCATGAATAATAAAGCCCGCTCCACATTATATATTTAATAGGCTCCTCCTGGCCGAAAACTCCTTCATTTTCGGAGCAACAGATCAGGACTCGGGATCAACATGACCAGCAATCTTCCTTCCAAAGTTCGAAATTCCTTCCGCTCTTTTTTTCCTCTTCCTTGTTGAAAAATGCAAGGAAAAAGAATTCTCATTACTCGGGGGAGACTCCGAGCTGGGGAAACGGGGAGAGAGCTTAAAAAATGAGTGGGTGAAAGTGAAACAATCTGCAGGGGACAGACTAGAAAAAAGTTTCTGGAAAAAAATGAGATGGAAAAGAACAAGGGAGAGTGAAAAATTTAGTTTTTTTCCTTTCCTTAAAAAGGAAAAGACAATCTTCGCGTTGACAGGTTCTCTTTATGGCGAGAGAGGGGGGGATGGAGACAACGACGGGAAAGTTTTCATCAGGTCATTTGAAGAGATCCCGGTTTTGGTAAGGTTGAAGACAAGAGCAACTGTTCTACGGAAGCATTCCTTTTTATTCCCTTTTTTGCTCTTGTCGTTCTCGCTCTCGATCAAATCACAAAAATTCCTCCTCTTATCGAGCCCGAACCACTTGAGCGACCAAGAAAAATAAAAGAAAAGAATTCAGTTTGGTGAGAGGGAAGGAAGAGGAAGCAACATCTTGATTCTTGATCTTCATGATAATAATACATTTCGGCATGTACTCGTACTCACTCACTCACTCGACAAGTTTCCCTTCCTTGATAGGGCTTGCATAATGTCGAGTCAATAGAATATTGGGGAACAACTCACTCACAAGGAGAGTGACCGAGGTGCTCACAAATGGAATTAAGGAAGGAGCAGCGTAAAATATTAATATGAGTGAACTGTGTAAGAGAAGCATGTTTTGACCATTGCTGATGACCTATGACCTTGAAATACTTGACCTGGCTTTGTTTGGCCTGGTATTAAATTTGTTTTTGCAACGAATGCGCAAACAATTCTTCGAGAGCTGGTTTATTAGGTAATTGCCTGCAAAAATTAAATACCCAGAAGTTGAAAATAAAGAGAGTATAGCGACCGCAATTGATTTCAAGGGAGCCTCCCGAATACGCACTACTGACAGATGTGATGATTGACGAAACGTGAGATTTTGTAAGCAGCCCAAATACAAGTCATATCTGGTTCGAGATCACCTCCCTTGAGGATTTAGAGCAGATGTGGCTTTGGGCTTAAGCGGGTCAAAAAAGGGTAGTGGGTCATAACGGGTTTTAATGGGTACTCCCCACCACCAAAAATTTGGGTTTTAATGGACAGAACGGGCACCTATCTTTTTTACACTGTAAAGCGTAACCATAGACTGATCACCAAAGTCACTTTACTTGTGAGCGCTATCCAGTTTCGCTGGCTTCCCTCACAAATTTTTACTGTCTCCTTTTTGTCTGGTCACGCCGTTGCACTGATCTGATCCACGTACAACAATTTTAGAAAAAAATATGCGCCTGAATAGTGAATACATGGCCACCAGCCTACGCTACGATAGCTAGAAGCTCAACGGTGAATTCTATTCAATTTCCAATTTCAAGGGGGATATGTAGTGGATGGCTCTACTAAAAAACGCAAATAGTTTATTGTTTTTTGTGGTGGAGAGAACCCTACAAATGCGCTTTGTGTTTTCCCCGCCTTCCGATTCCGATAATCCGAAAACAAAAAAGGGGAAAGCTCTTCACCACTTCACTCAATTCTCAATATTTTTCTTGAAAAACTTTTTTTTCCATTTCAGGAGTACCCAAAGAAACCATGAAATATCTTCAGAGTTCTCCTCTGCAGATGGATGATAATGTGCTGTTGGTTGTTGTTGTTCTTGGCGAAATCGAAATTTCGACAAGCGACAGAGAGTTCGAGTTCAGTATATTTTTTGCGAAGTTGTGTTGTGTCCTGTCCTTGTCCTGTCACGGCAGCTCATACTTATTGGATTTTTTCACATCACAAGAGCCAGTGCCACTGCCAGATCCAAAAATAAACCAATCTAAGGAGGAGAAGGAGGCGTTATGGATGGATGGAGGGAGAGTTGGTGTGTTCGGATCGGATAATTATCAAACTTTTTCCCCCGTATTGACTTCTTGTTCTGAGATCACAGAAATAAATTTTTTTCTCGGCGAAAACAAAAAAAGAAGTTTGAAAGTTGAAAGGGAAAACATATTTTTCGTTCGTGCTCATCGGACTTTGGGAAAGGGAGGCATGCGACTACGATGCGATGCAATGGCATTCCATCCCACTTGTCTTCCTTTCGTCGGGTGATGTTGATGTTCTCCTCGTAAAAACTAATGGGAATGGTGGATTTTTCTTCTCCAGCCGTAGTAAGTAGTTTAGCCATCCACTGGAAAATAAAAGTTCAACCAGTGTTTGCCTCCTCATTCTTCTCTGACGACGGAGACGAGGACATCATATCGCATCGGATCGAATCACATTCCTTTACATCGTCAATATCAGCTCCAGGCTGGACGAACAAACTAAATATTCTTAAATCTTGAATGCACCTTCTCCCGGAGGCTGGAGAAATGGCGAGAGGGGAACTGAAGTAGGTAGCCATACTACTTAATACTTAGATTCAGCCATCCATCCGTCAAGATTTCGCGAGATGATGCCGCCCACAACTTTCTATTTTCGGAGAGGATGGAGGACGAGAAAAGCCTTCTTGCTCGTCCCTGGAACTAAACTGGAGGAGTGGGGAGCTGTTTTCCCTGTTTATTTTTTATCAAGTTGGTTTTTTCTCAGTGAAAAATCAACATGAAGCCCAAGCCGACCAAAGAGGGAAAAGACAATATGTATTTTTCGCGTTGTAAATCCCTGCATCGCATCTCGCATCTCGCGCTGATAAAAAAAAGAACTCCGTTGGTCTTGGGCTGTTGGGAAGAGCCGAGTGAAGCGAAACGAAACCTCCAATTTCACAACTTTCTCCCCGGGAAGCCCCCCACCAATCTGGAAGGTGGAGTAGTTTTTCCTGGAATCTGGAATAGTAGTAAAAATGCACGAAGCCTTTTGTTTTTCCTCCTTCGTTGGAGGAAGATGAGGAGGAGGAGGTGGAAGCCTTTTGGTTATGTTCGCAGTTCGCACCCTCATAAAACTTCATATTCGGGAGGTAATAATAATACTACTCCGCTTGGCTTGAACTTTCCTCTCCGTGTCCTCTCCTCTCTTCCAGGAATACATATTGTGCGGAGCTCAGCACTAAAAGTTTTGAGTGAATCTGGGGATCCTGGAAAACTGGAGAGGAGGAACAGCTTTTCCAGACTGGAATAATTGTTTACTCACGCCCAGCCAAGCCAAACTATGATGCCATGCATGATGCGATGACTGCTACCTCGACACGATCTTGTCGTCGTGGCAGCTCCATTTCTGGCTTCACTCTTCCACTCACTCACCCACTTCCTTCGTGCTCTTTGCCCTCGCCCTTGTCTTTTCCCCGGGAAGTTCGTTCACATCCATATATCAATTTCAGTTATGCGATTATTATTGCCACCACGAGAGCATCATGTCATCATATACCATAAATATATTTCACTGGAGAAGCGAGACACGGTGTCGTGTAAACAAGCTCCAGCTCCAGCCTCCAGATCCAGCTCGACCCACGCGCGACGGAGAAACAAACAAACAAACAAAACGCAGACTCAGTGAGTGAGTCAGACTCGCTTCCGTCGTCGTTTTCCTTCCTGAGGGGCCATAAAGAGGGCTTTAAACTCGAATCAGATAAATATTTCCCCTTTTATGCCCTCCAAATTGTCGCATTAGAAGAAGAGTGCATCTCGATCCCGATTCCAATTCCTTGCTCGTTATTTTGATTGCGTGGAGGAGGAAAGACCCGGACCCGGAAACAGTAATAATATGAAACAGAAGGAGTGGAGGAGTTGAGCGGAGTAGAGTGAGTAAGTGGTGAAGGGGAAGGGAGTGAATGTCAAACAAAACGTGATCTTGTGCCATTTCCCCCATTATCATAATAAAGGATTCGGGGAGGGGGAGGGAGACGGAGGAAAATGATGGAAATGGATGGTATGATGTCAACGACAACTCTGGTCTGGATCCTTTGCTTCAGAGGACCCTTCCAGCTCCAGCCCAGCCCAGCCTCCGTGGAAGAATGAGTCGTGTCGTGTTCCGCTAAACTTTCCACTCCGCCACCACCACTATCCCATCATCATCATCGGAGCCACCCAGAAGAAAAAGAAAATTGGAGGATGAGTACCTCACCAAAGGAAAAACCACACGCTGCGTCTGTGTCCGTGATGATGATCACTCTCCCCCTCCTTGGGTCTTGGGATGGTTCTTGAGAGAGGAATTTGGGACAGAGCCTCTTTGTCTTTATGCAACGCACGTCAAAAGAACGAACGTGAGCTGACACTCGGGCCCTCCGCATCAGCATCATCCTTCCGGAGGAAAAATTATTGTTGGGAGGGAGGAAGGAGTGAGGACTTAGACTTGGGCTTGGACTTGTCAAAGCCATGAATATTCATGACGACATCACATCACGGACTAGTGAGTTTGGTTCCGGGGAAATCATCACATCACATCTAAGAGGGAGAGAGATGATCTTCTCAGGAGGAACCAACCAACCACGATCACGTCTTCAATATTAGGAGCTCCAGCTTCAAAGTACACAAAGATCCATTAAATATTTCCATTAAGTGACTTGGCTCGGCTCAACTCAAACTCCCATTCCCACCAGTAGAGCACGAATCAAGAAAAAAAATTCCACTCCATTCCAGCCATTCTCCACTTCATCGCGGAAAGGCTCTGGACTGGATTTCCAGCTGGCCCTGGCCCTGGATTCCTTGCTAAAGCCTAACTTGTTAATTCCAACCTTAGGCTGGAGCTGCAGAGTGACAGTGGACCCCTTAATGTAATGCAGGGAGCCATGAGGATGATCCAATCCACGTTTCCTCCATCCCGATCCCGATCCTGCTTCCCCACTAGCTCCTTTCACTCCCAATTAAGGAGGGAGGTGGGTACACACTCCCGCCCTTCCATGGGGACTGGGGGCGAGAGTCGAGTTGAGTTGAGTTGAGTTGAGTAGTGCTTTAATTCATCCATCCATCCAGTGATCCACTCCACTCCGCTCATTCCCATGCCCATAAAATGTAATATTAAATGAATTGACTGGGAAGAAAAAACTAAAGCTGCTGGGTCCTGAAGTAAGTTAGTGCGTTGGGTTTGGACCTCCACCGTTTGGAGCGTTTGGATGATTCATATTCTGGATGAGCTCGAGCTGGAGTTCTCCTCTGGGATAAGAACGTAGTGGTGCGGAAAAAAACGCAGGAAATAAGTGTGTGCAGTCTAACGTTCCTCTAACGAAAAGCAAACATTAGAAGCTTTTAATTCAAGATTCGCTCTTCCTCCCGGAGTACTAAGTACTTAGGTTAGTTCTTTCTTCCTGGAGAAGCACTGAAATGGTCCTCTTTAGCTGGAACGGAATATAAATATGGAATAACGGACTCGGACTATAATGTATGGCCTTTCGGACTTCCTATCTGCTTACTCCAGCTCCAGACTCCAAACCTAAATAGTCCAGCACTTCTAACTAAATACTTTCCAGGAGGAGCAGTATTTGGTAGCTAATACTGATGCCACTCGCATCCTAAAACATCCCATCGCCATCCCCCGCAGTAGGTACTTCATTTCTTAACATTAATGCAGGAAATGTACGCGAAACGGTATATTTTATCGGGCAGTGCACTGGAACTGGAAAAAAGTGAGTGGATTCAGTGGAGTTGAGTCGAGGAGTTGGGATCCGAGTTCCGGGATAGGTTGGTCCCGGAACGAAAATGAAAGTGCAAAGATCTACTCACTCACTAGAAGCATTAATAAGGAGGATCTGGATCGCGTGTTTTTTTCCTAAACAAACTGAAACTGAGCAAAAAAATTCCACGATGGAGTACCGACTACCAGTAGCGTGATCATGATCATGATTCCAGGAGTCCGGGAGTGAAAATAAGGCATTTAGTAGGCAGCAGCGGGAACCGGGAAAAATTCTTCTATTTTTGGATCCAAACTCCGCTTTCCAGGAGGACAAGGGAGCATTCCATGTTTTTCTTGCAGGAGGATGCCCTAGCTGGAGAAGATGAGGAAAGAAGAGGAAAACCGAAAATACCGAGCCGGTTGCCAAAAATAAGGAGGAGAGTGGAGAGCACAATATATCTTACTTCCCATCGAACCGGGGAAGCAAGAACCAACAAGGCACAAGATCCGGCTAGATGCGATGCAGCATTTTTTTCTCCAAGATTCAAGATTTTTGTTTTCGTGTTTCCGGTACTTTTCTCCTTCAGGAAGAAACAAGACAAGGGAAAGAAGGAGGAGAAGGGTGGATCGGGGAAAATTGGAAGCTTTGCATTTTTTAACCTCGCCAGACCGACGAGCCTTTATAGCTAGACCGTTTTATTTATAAGTGGATAACGTTACATTACACAACGAAACGAAACGAATTCGCTCTCCTTTATTAGGACGGGACTCATCGTGATTGTGATCCTTCCAGAGCTAGTGCCTTTGATTCCTGAGGAATAAGTAAAATGATGAAAATAAAAATAGGATGCTTTTTTCTAGCCAGCTCAGCCAGCACTCTGCTCAACCAATTGAATGAGTCTAGGACAACTGGAAAAACTGGAGGAAATGGTAGGGACTACATGGGCTCACTGGAGGTAAAAATAGATTGCTTTCCCTTGGAAAAAACTCACTCCGGGTCTTAAGGTAAGCGGAGCTCGTACCTCTTCATTGTAAGGAGTCCAGGTCCCTTCCCCCAATTTATCTATGACGGGGACACGCAACTCCAGGAAGGGAGGGATGGACCCAGTGATTTGGAAGGGATATATGGGAAGTATTCATTCCTTTTCCTCTTAAAACTTCCGCTCGAATTTGGATCACCACTCCATCCTGATCCCGAGACCCGATCCAACCAGGCCGGGGGAAAAGGTATTTTTTTGTGAGGGGAGCTTAATAAAATCTCGTGGAATTTGGCATTTCATTCAATCCAAAAAAAAAAATAAAAACTCAGGAATCGTAAGCATAACGGAGGAGGACTGGAATTAAAGCTATGCAGTAGTAGTAGTTCCGTTCAGGTTAAGGTAGGTACCCCGAAAATATTTTCCAGTTTAAAATCGCAAATCAAATTAAAAACATCTATTCGGTTGGTCGGTTCAACTTTCCCCCTACTGGGAGGAACTGGGAGGATTTTGCTTAGTTAGGTAGTCCGGATAATAACTTAGGAATTGGCTTTGGCTCAAGCAAGGCAAAGATGCCGAATCCAGACATCCAGCCATAAATCCACAAGGGAAGGGGGAAACTCCCGGGGAATCGCTCAATTAAATACCATCAGTACAAAGCAGAACACAACACAACACAAACAAATCCAGTTCGGCTGGTTTGGTTTGGTGGATGGATGAATCATATTAAAAAATGAAAATATTTAAGCATTAAAGGCAATTATTTGCTCCTTGAGTGGGCTTAATTCCAAGTGGATTAGAGTGACTCTCTGGAATAAAGGCTGGAGTGGAGAAGGAGTTCTGGGACAACCATAATGATTTTGAGGAGTTGTGGTTATGGTTGGTCTCCTCAAATGGAAGCTGGGGCTGGAACTGGATTGGAGTTGAGTTGAGTTGGGTTCGTTGGCAATAATAATGATATGAAGAGAGCACTTGTGCGTTTTTAAATGCCTGAGTTATCCTAATTACTTATTTACCCAGTTCAGTTTTTTTCGAGGGAGGGAAAGACGAAAGATTAAAAAAAAGCCTTATGCTGAGTTAGAGCAAATGTCTGCCAGCCCCACTGACAAGGGAGGAAATGGGAGATTCTTATCTGGGAGAGTTGGAATTGGTTTTCCCTCGTGAAAAAATTTATTTGATCCAGAATTCGAACCCCGAGATCCCAAAATCAATGCAAAGGAAGCAGAAGCACAGCCGGAGTACTTGGGAGCTTGAATTGGATTGGATTGGGAATGGGAAAAACGAGGGATTAAGTTATGAGAATCGACCGAGTTGCGGAATAAATACATTCAGTCTCCGAGAAAGGGAATTGCTGAAAAAAGAGTCGGATCGAATGGAGCATTTAAGTAGGCTCTTCAAGGGGCAACTTGAACTCGTAATGCTTAATAAGCTTGAGCTCAGCCAGAAATGTAATTAATAGTTTAAGTGGTAGTACTTCACATGGGTAGATCAGATCAGAATGTAAAATTCTGAAAGAATTTTTTGTTTTCCAGGTTCTATAACTAAGACTTATGTTTGGAGAGCCTTGCTTTCTGCGGCGTTATCCAACCAATCCAGATGTACGAACTAAATACTAACAAAATGCAGTTGTACTTGCTAAAGAAACTTTAATCGTCACGCCGCCTTGCAACCAAACCTCCTTCACATAGCATTCACAAATCAGGTGCCATTGAGCAAAATTCGAAAGCGGGAAGCCTGGTAGTTTGAAAGTTGTGGATAATTATGAAAAAGGCGTTCTGTTGTTTGATAGAGAATCATTTAATCTACAAAATAACAGAGCTCTTTTTATTTTAAAGTTCTTAGTTTTCGCTAAACGAGCGATTAAAGTTACGTAAAGGAACAAGGCCTTAAGAAACTTTAAGCCTCTACGCCGCCTTGTGGCAAAGCTCCATTTACAAAACATTCTCAAATCAGCTGCCATTGAGTAAAATTCGAACGCGGGAAGCCTGTAATTCAAAAGTTAGAGCTAGTGAGGAAAAAACGTAATGTTGATTGATAAAGAATGATTTCATGTAAAAAACTAAACTGCGTTTTCTGGTTTAAAGTTCTCAGTTTTCGATCAACGACCAAAAAATGTTACGTAGAGAAACAAGGCCTTAAGATCCGTGGAAGCGAGCAAATTTTTCCCCATTTGCTTCTCACGCTGCACTTCCGGCACGAGCCTGAGTCACTCACTCCAAACTTTCCATTTCCCAAACAAGCCGCCACACACGGGGAAAGCGCATTATTCGTATTCTTCTCATTCTTAATGCTTTACAATTGAGGAGTAAAGACGGTAGTTGCATTGCATTAAACATCATCATCATTCCCCAGCCTAACGCAATACAATAGAATATTGCAGTCGTTTCAGTTTTTTTCAGAAGGAGGATCGTTGCATCCACCGACATTCCCATTCTCCAGAATCTCCAGGAGAATGAAAGTGTCCCAGCAAGAGCCAACAATCATTCCCATTTAAGAACGGGAAGCAAGAAAATATTGTGGGGGACGACAAGGAGAACGACAATGACTACGACAACTCCGTAACTACGTCATGCTTTTTTCTCCAGGTTCCCGGAGAGCATATTCCCCCTCCTCCCCCATCAACCCAAACAAAGTGGAATGGTTTGTACTTTGTAGTTTTGTTGCTCACGCTTTCTCCATGGTAATGATAGGGTAAAGTACTTGTACTTATGATACTGGAAAATAAAGACATCCACATCCCCGCGACACAACTCGATCCCCTTATTCAGGATTCACAATGGCATTTGTTGCTCACGCTTTCTCCATGGTAATGATAGGGTAAAGTACTTGTACTTATGATACTGGAAAATAAAGACATCCACATCCCCGCGACACAACTCGATCCCCTTAGATATTCGGGATTCAGAATGGCAACTTCTTATTTCCTGTTTCCTACCTCCAAGCTTTAGTGCAAAGTGCTGCAACAACAGATTCCATTCCAACAAGAGGATAATAACGGGGAGGGGGGCTGGAATGCCTCCTTACAGAATGAAAACATCGAGGATTTTCTTCTTCTCCTGGAAACATAAACGATTTAGACAGATGCCTCCCGTGTTTTATGGAACTCTGCTGCTTATTCGTCCCTTCCATTATTAAGGCGAAAGTTTTTACGGTTATTCCGGGAAGCACTACTAATACTCTGCTCCTTGGTTTTGGTTATGATCGCATCGCAATCATCGCTGTCATGTTCCTCGTGTTCATTTCTTTCCTCAGAGAAATGCTCTCATGTCAATCTCCCCCTCTTTGTCAAAATCCAGATCCAGATGCACTCTGTCTCTGGATCTGGATTATTATATGGGGAGCTGTAAAACCGAAACTTCTCGCCATTGTACCGATTTCTGGAGAAATCATCGATCCACTCCCAAAAGGACTACTGCTCCTCCTCGATTCGGGTGTTTATTGGGGGCTGAGATTTTTTAAGACA
>JAHZNH010001537.1:0-11586 GCA_027744355.1 Tyrannoseira gladiata | reverse complement strand
CTAATTGTGTTTTTCTTCCTTCCACTGGCTCCCCAATCTGTTCACGGTAATGAAGGGGATGTCATTCACGCTGCGCTGATGTCAGCAGCATCCAAGATCAGGATCATGTCCTCATGTAGAATCCAAGACCCGCAAAGTAGATGGGAAGAGAAATCTATCCACCACCATTTCATGGGAAACTCAATTGTTCCAAGTAGCGACTCTGTAGCTTGATACTCAACTTACTCAATTGTTTGCTTTCATGATCACGCATCTCCCATCGCGATGCAATGCGATCCTCTGCGATGCGACGTTATCTTCCGTGATTTTTTAAGGCTAAGTAGTTCGTTATTTATCTCCTGAATTTTTAAGTAGTTTACCGAAACTAGGGTCATTTCCATATTCATATTCAGGACTCACAAGCTACCGTTAATGCATCACAACAGACGATAATGATCTTCCCCTTTTCATTCGTCGTCTCATTTTTTCCACTAATGATTTAAGAAAAACATGACCCTACCCCATCTCACGAGAATTACTTTTTTTTAAAAAGTTCGAATTCGGTTCGGCTGCTGTACACATGATTTATGAGCATTATTAATTTAAATGACATCCCCGATCTTATCTTCCCATTTCCTTGATGCGGAGACAAGAGCTGGCCTTGTTTTTTCCATCTCCCCAAAAAAAACCCAAGAGGAGATCGAGCCAAGGTTCAAAAAATTATCATAGTCATAACACTTTCTCCCTCGAAAAAAATCTGCGGAATGGCTATGGCGTCTCCTTAATAGACCTGGGATCTTCCGTATGGGCCGATGCGGACCAAATTCTTTATTTTAAGATTCCCCGTTCGCAACATTTCAAATGAGAAATCCCCCCCGAAAAAATATTATATTCATGTGAAGTGGTAGCAGTCTATTGCATGATGATGGCTCTAGTCCACTTCCCTACTTACTTTACGTCTCATGGAAAACTGCCAAAGTTTAACAAGGCTATCCAATAAATATGGGGTCTATATGTGCGCTGTAAAGTCAACTCCTTTTTTTAACTCTCGCTTTTTTTCCTAATGTGATTCAGTGATATCGCCTCAATTATTTAGGCTAAATGGATGTACAAACTCTGCCTCCATGAAAAACTTGCCTACTGCCAACTGAAATATAGCAAACCATAATAGAATTTTGAATTTCCCGCCATCGACTCGATTCAACCAAACAAAACCAGCGAGCGAGCGAGCAACCATATACGCGGGAAAATCTTCCGTATTTGAATTTTGGAAGTATTTTCTAGGCATGAATCATAAATCGGGAGCGGGAGGGTCTCATTTTCATGCATTAGCCTTAAGCTCCCGAACCAGACCCTTTTTTTGCGGGGAATATGGATGGAAACGCTTTTTATTCTACCGCACGGGTCAAAACATAATACAAAGATACTGTTACTGTTAGACTTTCATACCACAAACCCTTTTTCGGATTGAAAGGGTCTCCACTTGCCAGGCCAAGCCACCATAAAAAATAGTCCTACCTACGTACCTACTTACTGGGGGAAAGATGGCTTTAGGGTATGGGTAAACAAAGGAAAAAATTACTTTTTTTTGCATAAAAAATCACTACTCCACTCGGAAAAAAGCTCCCATCACGCGAAACCATTACTGCATGGGAGGATGGTTTATTTTTCTCGTCAAGGACAATGTGCGGGGAGAGAACGATGATGATTTCGTCATGGAACTGGAGCTGAACTGCTTCCAACTCCCAACATTTTTCCAACGAGTGGGTTACGTTTCACGTTACGCACTCGCTCGATTCCAACAAAAAATTTTCCATTGAGGTTGAGACTCCCATTGATTTTTCCACTGGCTAAAGTACCATTCCATCCTACAGTAGGTGCGCTGAAGCTCCTTCCAGTTCGCATTAAAATTGGCAGTTTTCTTGAGCAAATTCAACTCCAGTCCCCGTGATGTGATACTAAGGGCGAGTGACAGATGTAGTGAAAAATTTGATCATGTGATCATGACAATGATGTTGATCACCATCACCACCATCATCATTTTCCCCTCTTTCGTTCCCGGCTCCTGCTCAGTGCTCGTTATCCATTTCTTTCTCATTCCGACTTGGAAACGTCCCTTTTCTCCATTACCGATGTCGATGTCATCTGCATCCCACTCGATCGATCTATAGTAGTCCTTACAAATTCCTCGTGCATGACCGTGTCAAGTGTCACATGAAAAGCTCATAATTTTCACTTCCTCCGCCACACCAGTCGAACAAGGCTCCCAGAGTTTGAAAGTATCCAAGGTTATTATTGGATTATGAGGTCTGTCGCGTGAAATATCACATTTTCCGGATATTTCTTCCATTTTCCACTTGAACAAATGACCAACTTCCAGTACTTCTAGTAGATACATTCACCTTCTTTATCTTCAGACAACTTAACTTACTTCCCCGTGCAATGGGTTTGGTGATACTGAAGAACAAAAATTATGAAGAAAAAATCGGGGCATTATTCATCCAATCGGAATTACTTTCTCCTTTGTTAGCCCTTCCCCCTTTTTTATGTTCTTTTGCGACTCCTTGCCCAATTTATCATGATTCCGGAAAAAGGGATTTTCTTCCTATGAAACACATCCTTGACAATTTTTTCCTCTTCTATTTTTACCCCATGAAGTTGAGCCAGTGTCCTAATCAATTTTTTCCTCCACGAGGAAGAATTTTCAGCTTGGTCTCTTCTATTTTTACCCCATGAAGTTGAGCCAGTGTCCTAATCAATTTTTTCCTCCACGAGGAAAATTTTCAGCTTGGGGGCAATGACTGTAGTCATAGAGGACATAAATATCCGATTTCAGATTCAGATTCGGAGCCCTGCAAGATTTCCGAGCATAAATCATGGCCTCGTGCTCAGTGCTCACCCCTACCCCGACCCCAACTGTTTTCTTTTTAAAGGGGGACTTCTGACTTCTGAGTTTTGACTTCTTCCTTCCAGTTCCAGTTCAAGATCCAGATCTTTGTTCCAGATATTTATTTATCGTCATTCACTCAGTCCATATCTTCGGGGGAAGCCCGTGAAAATTCGTGTTTGTTCTAGGTAGGGTCTTCAGACAATGCAAACTTTGGAAAAATTACAAGGGATTCGGATTCAGATATTTAGGATGGCAGCATTTATGCACACAATTTTTCACATGATATTTTTCCCCCGAGCACGTGCACTCCATACTGATTCAGGCCCAATAGTACAAATACATCAGTCCACGTCCATAGGAATGTGAATGGGGAGGTGGGAGAGTGGAAAAATGTGACAAAAAAGCGAGGAAGAATTTATTACTACTATCCACTATTGTTCACCAACAAGGCTAATGCCATTCTTTTTTCGGGGAGGGGAGAAGCCTCACAAAAGTCTCTCAATCATAATCATTGTTCAATTCATGAAGAATTATTATTAGCTCTATACAGTGCTAATGGAGGCTCGGCTTAAACGAAGCTTGAACATCGATACGATGAGAATAGACAGGCAGGCGGCACACACATTTCGCGTGGGAAAGCCATAAAAATGCTTTCCATTAGGACGACCAGGAGGAGGATTGAATCGACTTCTTTTTTCCCGTAACGAAGGGAAAGATAAACAAAATCCTCTGATGAGCAGATCCTCCTCCTCCTCCCAACATAACTGAATCCAAATCCGAATCCAAGCTGAAATTCTATCCCAAGCCGAAGCCAAATCCAAAATCCAACTTTTTTCCCTGGAAATCTCGCGTATTTTGCAAATAAAATCAATTCGGAATAATACACAACTGCTGGGGTAATGGAGTTTGGCTTGCTTTAGCTTAGATTGGTGCGGACTTAACTCAGATCTGAATCTGAATTCGAGGCTGAAGTATTTATGTATATTTTTGTGTGATGCAAATGCTCCAAATGGGAAAAAATTCTTTTCGTCCTTTCCGCCTAAGTGGATTGGAGCCTTTGGATTGGATTGGATTGGATTACTTATCTCCCCTCCATGTGTTTACTTACATTATGGGGGAACAAGGAAAAGGATGCAGTTCAATCGATCGATCGATTCGGTAATGCTATGGTGTGAAATGGAAGCTTTTCTTCAGTATTTAAATCAAGTATCCATGGGTGGGTCTGGTATTGGGTTTTGGGGTTGTTGTGGATTTCACTTAAGAAGGCAGGACCCTTCCTCTTTGAGTGGGATTTTTTTCCGGATGCGTATCACATTTCAATTTCCCATCCTCTGAAGTCTACAACGGTCAGCAAGTCAGCCAGAGAGACAAAGGAGAAGCAGTATCTCTTCCAAAATAATTTTGTGGGGTCAGCACTCTGTCCCTCAAAACTGGAAGGAGGAAGTTTGCAAAAAAATCTCCCGAGAGTAAAGTACACACCACCCACAGTGGAAATGGAAAAGAGACACGTCCCCCCAATATCTTCAAAAAAAATCTAAACAGGATCCCATCACGGGTGATATGAAATAGTCCACTGGCTTACAAAAACCGATTACCACGCGCATTCATGCTCCCAACGAAAAAAAATGTTGCCATGCCGATGGCTCATGCCTCGAATCGGGAATGAAGGGAGGGAACAAAAAGAGTGGAGTGCTGGTACTATACCACAGCAGATTTCCCAGTGAATTGCACTTCCTCTTCCTCGCGATACGCTCCAATTGCGCAAACACTTGGAAATAATAAATGGTCAGTTGAGTGAGTTCACTCCACTCAACCAAAAACTCCACTCGATCAAGCCTATAGCCAGCGAAAATTTCTTGGAGAAGGGGACTCCTGCAAAAAAATAAAGGACCCATTTCTGAGGGTGGCATTTATGCATCCTTGCCATCATTCCAATCCAAGATGAATTTAATCCCTTCAAAGTTCATTGGGTGCAGATGCCAATATTCACAGAATGGAAATGATTGGAATGTATTTAACGATAACTTGAGACATGGAATAGGCATGAATCCGTAATAAAAATCAAATTACAATTGAAACCTGAAGCAAAGTGTTTAACCGCCACATGGACGATGATTCCAGTTCCAAATTTGTATTTCATTTTCCAGTACTGGAGTGGCTGCAAACCCTTTTGAATTTGATGGTGATGTGATATGATCGACCATATCTCAGATACTTCTAAAGCGTTTATGTTTTTTATGCAGGGGGATTCTTAAAGTCATTTAACCGTGAAGGCACCACCACCACCATCACAGTTGTTTGGGACTAACCTGCACCGAGTTGAGTGATTCCAATGGGGCCATCTGAGCAAAAAAAAACACAATAAAACACGATGTGAGTTTAAACAGAACGTTGAGCACAATGCAATACATCACATCACAATCACAATCACTTCCATGCAATACGATACGATACGATCCGAATGATGCGATGGGGTTGGGTTGTATTGAATTGGAATTTGGTTTGGATTGAATCATGGAACTGAATTCCAGAATCTATCCAGAGCAAAGAGAATATGGCCCCTCTGCTCCAAGCCAAGCCAGGCAAGCGGAAGCACTATTGCCCACCATTAAATACACTCCTTCCGTCATTTTTTATCTTGGAGGCGAAATAAAACTCCGAAATCACTCCATCCCTCCTTTCCCAGACAGGTCAAGGCAATAAATGCATGGCTTTGTTTTGCAACAGATGCGATATGACAGATCAAGGGATTCGACTCGGAATTGAACTGAACTGAGTTATTGGTTTGTACTAAACTCCATGCCTTATGTACTTACTCGAGAAGTAATCCTACATCCCCAGAATCACTCTAAGGGGGGATGTGAGTAACCCATGAAATAGTTCAATGGTTCAGTAGTCACTGCGCCATATTAAAGCTTCCGGTTTAGAACAAGCCTGAGTAGATTTGGATTTGATCCTGGAGAGTAAGTGCGCCTCCCTTATAGAAAAGTTTCGTTTTTTTTCCTGGAGAAGTGGTCCCAGAGAAGGGGAAAAAATGGTCCAGAAGAGCACCAGATATCCATCCAGCAAATATTAAATTAGGTATCTTATGCATAGGAAACTCAGCCTCCGAATCAATACAGCCTGGGGCACTCCGGAATTGGGGATCTCTTGCGATCCTATTACTTTAAAACAATATGTGAACTCAATAAAAATCGACTCTTCCTTCGTGTCGTGGGCTTGAGCTGAACTGGTCTGATCTGATTTGATCATCTCATCACATCAAGTTTTCCCCTTGCCTTGCTCGGTCGGTGAAAGTTCCAGGAGTTAAGAGCCAACATCCACCAGAAGAAGAATGCTCATTCCCTACATCAAACTATCAACTCGCTCCAAGCAGAGCAGAAGTTGGATAATGGCTTAACTTTCCACCCGGGAAAAGTTTTCGGTCCCCCAGACTTTATTGTCCTTTCTCATTTTCGCTGCCCATCCATTCAAGGATTATCTGGATGAGGAGGATGAGAGCTCAAGTTTGGACCCAAGACACCACCTGTTTGGCCATTAGGGGGAAAAGTCGAACCGAAACCGACTCAATAAGTGTACTAGCTTGCTTGGTTCTGCTTCTGCAATGAAAACGGATCAATTCCCAGGGCTCACTCAATCATAGGTAGCAAATGCTAGAGATCGTGGGATTCGGGAAAACATTTATTTTTTTTAGATGAAAGAACAACATGGAAGGAAACGCCTCCGGTCGTTTACAGTTGTCCTTGTAGTAATGGCAATGGCCTAATCACACAATTTCATGAGCATCCTCGATCAGCATGATCATCGTCACTTCCTCCTCATTTCCCTGATTCTGGGCGCAAACAGAAGGGACAGTGAATCAATATACACAAAAGCTTCCCGATGAACCATCGTACACGATTCAGTAATCATTAATGCTCTTGCGGGGTTACTGGAGCGTGATTGTGGTCTATGGGAGATGTGAGTAGCAATGACACCATCAAAACATCTCGGGAGAGTGGAATATTACTGATCACCGTAAACATTTACCTGATGAGTGACCGCAGAAATCAATTCACACTCTGACGTTCACGAACTTGTTTACTTGTTTATAGGAGCCAATATGACGTCATTCCGGAGCGACTTGAAGTGATCTCCGTATTTAAGTTCCACATTCAGATTCAAGGGAAAAGTTTTCTTGAACAATTTTGTATCCGAAGCTTCTGAAACATCATTATTATTCGCATCTGTAAGGATCCAACTTAATTTTATGGTTCAGCTTATAGTTAGATTCATTGCTCTAATCAACTAAAGAATGGAAAACCACCTATTTCAATGCAGAATAACTCGTCTGACGGCTGTATTGGATTAGGGTCGCACAACAATAACTTACAGATTCCGAAATCCGATTCATCATTTTCCTATCCCCACATCCATCAAGCTCTCCAAAACTTCGCCGACATCCCTTAAAGGAAACCTGAGCCTGCAGATTCGCGGAGCTCCCAGTAAAATATGAAGGAAATTGGAAACGGGCAGCTTGGCTTCTCCGATCTCATCACTATCATCATCATCATCATTGCTCATTTCATTTCCAATATCTCCCTGTTCAGAGTTGAGGTGTACCATAGTACCCAACATAACATATCCCATTATTATTATTAAACTTGCTGAGAAAGAAAAGTTTTCACAAAGGGGATCTTTCTACTTTACAGCACCCACAAGAAAACAGATTGAGGGATATTGGGCGGAAAGCCGGATCAAAGTGATTGGCGATTAGATTTTTTATCTGATCTGAGGGACCATCTCGGAAAAAAATTGATTTTGATAAGCCAAACATTCTTCCGAAGTGGTTGCTGAGGAGGAGCCCCTTTCCCCTTTTTAAAATTAAAAATTGTTTGAAGAGCTGGAGTTTGGAATTCTGACTCCAAAAAAGTTTTCATATTTGTCCAAAATCTCCAGAACCCCTTTTTCTCCAAGCCACAGGATGGTCCACTTTCCAAAATCATATTTTCCAAACAGGATTTTCATTTTCCGGACTATGTTCCGCTGTTATTATTTACTTATTTACACATCCCATCCCATCATAGCCGCTGTGGTCCAGTTTTCCAGTGGACCAAAGGATCCCCCCACTTTTGTTTTTCCCAGCTCAGCATCTCAGCCAGTCAATCACGGGGAACGATTCCCCCGAGTTCATTTTTTTCTGTGCTGTACCATCTTCTCCCACAAAATCAGTGTTTCCCCGTTCCCTACATCTCGAGCTCAGCCTCCGTGAAAAATGAGTGTCCATCCCGGAGCCCTACTTCATATTCATTGTTCTCCTCCTCCCCTCCGTTTCATTTTCATTCATGTTCATTTCACGCATCCATCCCATCTTTCGGGGAGGAAAAATGAGCTAGAAAATTATGTGAGTGTGTGTACACAACTCATGGCTCAAACATCTCACGCTCCCTCCCAATATTGCTCTGGCTCCAGCTCATGCCTAACAGATGGAATTTCCCTCGGCTCTTGCTCCTGCTTTGGTTTTCCCCAAGAAATTCCTCCCGTTTTTTATCAGGACTCCAGTCCCTCTCCCAAATTCAGCGCACGTACGAAGCTACAACGCTCCGTTTGGCTTGGCTTGGCTTTGGCTTTGTCCGATGGTGGGGAGGGGGTCTATCTCCTCTCTCCTTCCAGAAAATCTTCTAAGCTTTAGCGGAGACGAGACCCAGACCCACACCACCGTTGAAAAAACCTCCTTCATGGAAGAGGAAAGTAGGGAAATCCTATTTTAATTCCACGCCAAACCTAGGAGAATACCGGGGGCTATAAACTCCTTTATTTTACAGGGGAAAAATTCGCATGCTTTCCTGGTTCGTGGGGCTGGCTGGACACAAAATAGCTGGAGGCTGTTTTTTAATCTTCTATCCTACTCCCCTTTCCAGTCCTTGATGAAGGAAGAGCAACAACGAACCAAACAAAGAATTTTCAAAATTTACCGCTAGCGAATCGAAACGGAGGTTGGGTCGGTTGGGGCAAAGTGAGAAAACCGTATGAATGAATTGAATAGGACCTATACTTCAGCAAGACGATTGCAACGTATGCACTTCTCCAGAATTTTTTCAAGAATTTAGATGCATCATTCCATTATTTTCCTGGAAAATCTGCTATTGTGGGAGAAACCTATTGTCAGCCGACTATGGATTTGGCGAAGGAGACATCAAAACCGGACCCTATTTTTTAAGCCGTTTTTAAGCCTCATTGAACGTCAGCAAGCTAGATGGATAGTTTTGCTGGACAGTTTAGTTTAATGCAATAGGGGAAAGAATTATTTCCCTTCGAGGAGATAGTATCGGCTCAAATAATCGGATCATTTCCCACTTTCCCTCGAAAGCTTCGGGATTGTTGATGATTGTCTCAGCGGAGGACTTACTGGGCTCCTGGTTCTGATTGAGATTGGAAGCGTAGCACTCGGGCGGATCAACGAACGACTCGAGTTGAAATCCTTGGATCCGATTATGGACCGGTGTGGAGTTGAGATGATGCTGTTGTTGTGCTTGCACTCCTTGATTGTGGAGGATGTGCCCACTACTAAAACTATCACTGTTCATAGTCGTATTCACACTCGTTGAGTTCGTCCTACTGATATAATGAGCTCGGTATTCTGGAGGAGGGAGGGTGGTGGTGGTGGTTGCACCGTTATTACCAACAACAACACCACCACCTCCTCCTGCACGGGATGGAGTGAGGGACTTATAGTAATCGTCGCACTGACACACCGGTGTCATAGGCGGATTATAAAACTCGGACGGCATGGAAAGTCTCTGCCTCGACCCGCGCGGAGTGATGGGATAACAGTCGGAGTCGTAGTCGTAGCAAACTCCCCCCTGAGGAGGGGGAGGTAGGGAGAGCGGCATTAGAGGAAGTGAGTTGGGTTGCGGAGCTTTCTCTAGTTGGTTCTGATTCGCGTTCCGGAGAATTCCTTGGGGTTGGGGTTGCGAGACGTGGTTCTGATGCGACCTCGGGATAGTGCCTGAGTAGTACCTGTCCATCGTATTCGTTGTTGAGGAGGAGGGTGGACACCCATGAACCTCACAACAGGGCTGAGGGGGACACAGGCACCGAAGCTCTTTACCGTAGGGACACGACACCCGATCGCAGTCGTAGTAGGGCGTGGGTGACTGCGACTTCTGGAGGTTCCTCCTTTTCAGGAGGGGTGGAGGCGGTGGTGGAGGGAGAGGATATGAGGGACTACTTTGATCCATCACACTGAGGTCACCTTCACTCTGCCCCCTTCTCGGTTTCCACATTAGAATACCCTTGCGACCTGTAGTCGCATAAGCGCTATCCAGACTATGGTCCCTCTCTCTCCTCCCCCCTTGACCTAGCTGCTGATTAGTATGATCTTGAGTTCTAGCATTCGCGAGCACCAGATCACACATCACAACCCTCCCCCTCTCCCTATCTCCACCCCCACCTCCGGCTGTGTAAGAGCACGGGGAATCATCATCAGGCTGCTTCAAGCAACTCGCAGGTCTGGAACAGGTACAAGTTTGGCAGCTCTTCGGCTGCTGCCCCGAGGAGGTGGTCACCTCCCCACTATCAGAATTCCGCTCCTTCTCCTCCCCAATCACTCCACCACCTCCCCCATGATCCAGAATGTCCTTCGCTTCCAGCTTCGTCTTCTCATGGAGGATGGTGCCCTCACACATTGTGTGGCATCCTAACTGATATGAACCCTGATGCGGATGCTGCTGCTGCTGAGGATGATGATGATGGTGGTGGTGGTGATGGGAATGATGCTCGCACTACACACAATACCAACATTTTCAAATTTTCCCGCTCCGGGCAATCAAGTCCCACTTCTTATTCCAGAGAGTTCTTATTCAATCCCGACTTTCATTTCTCCTTAGCAACAACAACAACTAAAAAAATATCCGAGTCCCTTATACACCAGCTATTTTCTCACGCTGTGACAGTTTTAAGATGAGATCCTTAACATAGTCCTGTCCCTAATGCAGTCTCCAGACCAACCAAAACCAACCCAAGTTCTCCCCCATTTCGTAAAGAATTGAGTTGAGTCGAATCAAGTTGACTTGGTTTTGGCATCCGTCCAAGAAGAAAAATACTCGCAAAATTGTGGAGCATTTATTCGCTGCACAGCAGCAGCCTAAGCCATTAACCTTAAACCTATCCATCCTTTTGTAAGGCCACGGGTCTAAGATTTTCCCTTTTTTAACCACGGAGAACCAAAAAGGAGAAGGACTATGCTATAGTGATGGAGTGAACCACCATGAATACCTTTTCCCCTCGAGATGACAAAGAAATGGGGAGGGCTTCTAGCTCCTCACATTCCTGACATTCTTATTTCGATTCTGATTTCCATTCCATTAGCGGGTCTACGTAGGTAAGGAGGAATTCCATTTCCCTCGACCTCCTCTCCCGAAATCATTAAAAGCATCACATCGCATCGCATCACGTCACCACTACTTACCACCCATCCATTCTATAAGCCCGGGTGGGGAGACCTGTAGCCTGGTTCTGCTTTAGAAATCTATGTCTGCTCTTTCAATCAAGTAAAAAATTTTCCTGAGAATATTTTTTCCCTTTTTCCTGAAATCTAAAAATGCACTTCTTCATGGAATCCGCTAAATCCCTCGAATATTTAGATGAACTCAAAGATTTCATGAAAGTCGGGATTGACTTAATCTCTCTGGAAAAAAATGAATCGGTGCGGTGCACTACGGGACCTTATTGCCGCT